>JAJJMC010011550.1:2076279-2121836 GCA_023531435.1 Papaver californicum
TTTCATAATCGGTAGTTTAAAAAATTCTTAGACTACCGATTATGCATGTTCTGAATGTTGGAATTTTGAAAAAATTTACGATTTTCAATTTGGGGCAACTTTCATAATCAGTAGTTTAAAAAATTCTTAGACTACCGATTACAATGGAATCAGTAGATATATTACTCCATTATCTACCGATTATGATACTCTATGGCATTAAATGCATGTAAAAAATGATTTTTTTTATTAATGATCACAAAACATTGCATTAATATTTGTCTATACATTTATGTTCAAAATATATATTCAAAATCAACTATTCACCATCCGAGTTCAAATCAATTGCATCATTTCCTGAGCTTGTTAAACGATCCCAACGCTTCATGTTAAACTCGTATTGCTTCAACCACTCCTTACAATGGTTAGTTGGGAAGTAATCCGACCACCTACTCAATGGAGGTAATGGAAAATCATTCGTTAAACTTAAACCGATAAAATGATTGTTATTAACCCATGCCATAATGATTCGTCTATTCTTGACCGACTCATCACACTGTCCTTGTGGTGTAAATGTGACACTCACTCCTAATGAATGAGGACAAAAAAAATGTACCACGCAGTTCAATACATCCGTTAAAAGATACCCACATATCGACATTACCATCCAATACCTGGATCCGATTGTCTCCAACCATTTTGGCATTTTACACGAGTATATAACTCTTTGATTTCTTGTTCTCTAACATGTTTATCTCATTCTCTCATCATTTCAATATAAAATTCCTTATCCTCCAATAATTGTGTGGCCATCTTATTTCTTAAATATTGTCATTGGTGATATTCTCGGTAACCGCCTCACTAAAGTCTCCTATTTATTTCAAAGCAACATGAAAACCACAATTTCCATCTCCATCGACATCGTCGATGGACAAAACAAATGGTATAATGAGTAGAGAGTTGTTCCAAATACTCACCGTGTATAGGTTAGGTTTGACTTAGTTGGGAATGAATCGTAGAGACCTTAGCTTTGACTTATCGTGAGCTTGGTCCACCTTGATCCTCCTTAGACGACCTCTTTTCCTTAGAGACGGCAAATCTTTATACTCAGATTCAGTATGTTCATGCCTAGAAAGGTCACGATGACTAGATAACCATTCCTTTAACTTTTTTCTTTGAATTGACATCATGTTTTTGGTATTCAGCCTACCCATCGCCTTTCCTTTCATTGGTTCCCGAACAACCTTTAGACAGGGGGAAGGGCTTCCTCTAAATAGTGCATCAATATTTTCTTTTGTTCCCCATTTGACGTAGAGTAACGCTCGAGTATTCATGCAAATATTTCCATCTCCACGAACGACGCACCATCAACCGTCGGGGTGCTTGGAGTGAAAGTTAATTGCTTCCAAAAGGGATGAATATCATCAATGTCAATCACTTCAATATACCTTCCAAGCATGTGACGAGGAGTCCAGTACCTATCATCGTCTTGCAGTTGCAAACTATAGTCTCATCATCGTGATCTATGTACAACTCCAATTGTTTTATCATGAAATTTATTGCCCACCAAGAAACTTCGTAAACTAAACCCATTATAAGATTTTTATATTTTAAATTTTCTAACGAGAATCTATGCCGACTTTTTTTCCATTGAACCACAAATCTTAGTGATGTCACGATTGGTAAACTCAGGATTGCTTCTTGGACCGACACAACCCCATTTTGACTATCGACTATTATGTTCTTTAATCGGTCATGTTACCCCTCTGCAATGCTTGTTTCCTCGTTCTTGAAGTTCTGATATTCATATGTCCATGCAAACACAAACTTATCCTTATGCGGTCCCAACCATTGTGATTTGAAATACTTAATTGGTTTGGGATAGTTTTTGTCCCATTTATCCTTAAAGTTATTCAAGTTATATTCATAAACTTTCTCTGTCATCGACCAAACTATCTTATCCCATTCTTTTTGAAATAAAGACCACTTCATTCCATCCTCGGCCCACTTTTCATCGGTCAACCTTTTCTCTTCTTTTCGTTCTTCCACGGTTAGTTTACTAATACGTTCATCCTCTTCCTTCGACCTCTTGGTACCTTTGTTTCGTTTTTTAGCTTGGATATGATGTGTGCAATTGGATTTGTAGTTGCATTGAATGTTCCACGTACAAAGCAAATTCTGGGCTTCCGGAAACACTACCTTTATTGCATTCATCAAGGCTTGATCGTTATCCGTTACAATAACCCTTGGAAAATGCTCGCCATTATAAATCGGCCTTAATGTTTGCAACATCCAAATCAAACTCACATCGTTCTCAGCATCCATTAAACCCCAAGCCACTGTAAGTGTGCATTTGTCTGAAGTGTGGCAAATAATGTTCAACAATGACATGTTGTACCCGTTTGTCTTGTAAGTAGCATCTATCAACAAAATTTGATGAAAGCATTGAGCCAATTGGATCATCTTTGGATGTGCCAAGAAAATACGAATCACCTTACCATCCCTTTCTTCTTTTCTCAACGTGTGATTATGTTTCTCGGCTAACCACTCTGATTGTTGCATAACCATTCGACCATCTCATTCCGTCATTTTGATCGTTTCTTGTGCCAACCAAATTATAGACAACGAAGACAAGTTGTTGGGGTCGTTCGCCTTTATCTTAGATAGGATTGCACTCGCTTTCATTACGCTCCTCATAGACTTCACCGTCTTCATTTTCTTTGGTTTTAACTTGGAAACCGTTACTTGCCAAACAATACTTTCCGGATCTTCGTGGTTTTGACGACCATTAGCAACTCTAAATATTTTCCATACTTTTCCTTTTTACCTTCGGGCTTATGGAAGATAATCTTAAATGGGCATCCAATCTTCTTTGATTACTTCGGTATATCCTCTTCGTCTTCTTTACGTATTTACGATTCTTTCCTACGTGACTCTTTCGCTCGCCACCTCTCTCACAAATCATTTCAAATTGATCAACTTTCACGAATTATTCTGAACTAGAACGCACATCTTCTCTTTTGCCTTGTTGATAAGTCATTCATTTGCCTCCGCCTTACTTCCAAATGTCTTAATGCGCATATAGCAAAAAAAATATCATAAGCCTAACCATGTAACATACATTCTTAGAACAAGTTAAGAATGGGTAGGTAACGTACCAAATTATTTGCATAATGTAGGGAAGTATAAGGACCCTCGTATAAAACAAGATTAACCCATTCAATAATCTACGTAAAATAACAATGAGTCAGACAATGATAATCAATAGCTACTTATGTTACCTTACTACCGATTAACAACAATCATCAGATAATAATATCCCCGTGCTACCGATTATCAACAATCGATAGATAATATGTATTCCTAAACTACCGATTATAGAAAGAAATCAAGTCAAGTTCTGTACACAAAAACAAGTAAATCGGAGGTTTAATTTGTTACACCACTACCGATTATAATACAATCGGTAGATAACTATATGCCATATAATACCGATTACAAAGTTTGCAAAATAAAAAAATTATAGGTTTGGAGAAATTTATTTTTGAGGCGACTAACATAGTCGGTAGATAATATGTATTCCTAAACTACCGATTATAGAAAGAAATCAAGTCAAGATTTGTACACAAAAACAAGTATAATCAGAGGTTTAATTTGTTACACCACTACCGATTAAGATACAATCGGTAGATAACGATATGCCGAGTACTACCGATTATAAAGTTTGCAAAATATTAAATTTGTAAGTTTGGAGAAATTCATTTTTGGGGCGACTAACATAATCGGTAGATAATAAGTATTCCTAAACTACCGATTATGAAAAAAGAAATTAAAAAAAATAATAATTTGGGGATTTTGTATAATCGGTAGTAAGTAATCTTCACGAGACTACCGATTATATAATTATTTTGGGACATAAGTATAATCAGTAGTTTATGGTACTCCATAAACTACCGATTCTGGGACGTCCATGGCATTAAATGAATGCAAAAATAAATTTTCTTTGTTACCTATCATATACACGCATACAAAGTGTGTTTTTGAGCTTCTTAACACAATGCTTGATTGTTTGATGCATTATTATCTTCATTTGATGTGATTCAGTGTCTAAGTTTTCTTTCACACCAAAATTTATATCCCAAATCGTCATCTCTAAACGTCTTTGAACCTTCAGTATTATGTTCTTCATGATGTTTCTCACTTTCTTCCTCATACTCATCCATGTTTTTTATTGATTTGAGGTAAAACCTGATTTCCCCAAACTTCTTCTTCTTCTTCTTCCTCTCTAACACACTCTCTATATCTATTCTAAAACTATAACTCAAATTCATCATCTAACACTAACTATAACCAAATTAATTAACTAATTGATCAAAATTAACACTAATTAAGCAAGGTCATATTAACCATTAAAGAAAATATATGGATAAGGGGTGTATTGATATTACTTCATAATGACCTTATTTTGTTTTATTAGTAGCCCCAAATTGGTTTTGAGTAGCCGTCAAAATGACCAGGATTTTTAGGCTAAAATGAAAAAGTGATAGTACCACTTTTGCTGAAACAGAGGGAGTAATATTTTTATCGATGTCGCATATCCGAGATTTTAATTTTTTTTAGAAAATTCGATTACCTGCAACAAAAAAACTAAAGCGTGAAAAAGACTTTAAAGGCTCGATTTAATAGGTTCAAACCAACAGTTTTGGATCCGGTTTTATAATCCACCAAAACCAAACCAATATCTAAGCCAAACCATTAAGAACAGTTGGAGCAATCGTTGTAATCGGTTCGAGGGTACTTGATTTGGATCGGTTCGGTTCGGTTACACTGTCTGATACAGTTTATATTGCAGCCAGTGTAGTGAATCTCGGGTCTCGTTCTCGTCGTGGCCGGGACCTTGACACCTTGATAATAATATCTCGGGGAGATTATCGGTAAAATCTTGGACTAACTTCCAAATTTTATATACATGTAAATGTTAGAGCTATTGCAAATATAATACATAAACAGAAATTTTAAGAAAGGAAAATAGATAATCAGTTAAAAACAACAACCATACTTTAAATTTAAAGTTATAAAAATCCAGATTAAACAAGAAGCATATTACAACTCTAATTATGTTCAGAATCAATATCAAAAGAATCAATATAGATGTCATCTCTGGTGGTTGATTCAGGAAAAAATTTCCTTATATTTCCAACTATCCCACACTCCTTCCCTGCAAGTCTAACGATTCATTCATTCAAATTCACACACAATAATAACCATCACTTATTCAAACAATCAGTTTCTTTCTGCAATAACTCTGGCTTCACTCTTCCTTCCCCATTTCAACTACAGCAGCAACTCGTCTCTCTGTTCTTTTTCCTCTAAAATCTCTCTAAACCCATCTTTTTTTCTTTTTTAAATCATTATTCCCTGTTTTATGTCTCGGCCATGGTAGCAGTCTATCTTCACCTTGTCTCAAAAACCTGAACAAACCTATCTTCGAATTCGCTCGAGCTCACTTCAACAGAAACAATACCAACATATCTTATCTGATTTATATCCACATCAAACACCTCTTGAACCCATTTGCTTCTTTGATTCAATTTCTCGATCGAGCCATGACAGAAACCCATGTCTCTTTCTTCATTTCGTTCTTTCTTGATCTCAACTGCAACCAAAATCAAACTCAGACCCACTCTTAATTTCCTTCTCGATATTCTTATTCTTCATTACTGCTACTTGAAATTTCATAGAAACCCATTATCACAAATTGAGCCACAACTTAGTACAATATAAACCCAACAGTAAACCACCATCAGCTGCTGCTCTTCTTGAACTTAATACAGTATAAACCCGTTTAAGATGGACCATTGGATTCTTCAAGATATTAGGGACCGTTAGATTAGAATAGTAAATATCCGTTTTACCCTAGTTACGGGCGACTCGTCACGGCCGAGATACGGACGATTTGACCGATATTCACGTTCAAATCTCGGTCAGTAAAGATATTCTTTCGATACCTTTAAAAAGCGACGTTATCTCGGCCGTAACGACCGAAATTAACTATATTGATTGCAGTACTAGGTCCGAGGATCAGATTCTGTATTCCGGTTCTAAGATGGAGTCAGGTTAAAAAATGAATCTGATTCCGTGGAAAAATGAGGCTGATTCGCCTAGGATGTTTTCCTTTTTGTATATAAACGCTTCAATTCCTTGTTCTCAAACATCCCAAGAAGGAGATCATTCTTGAAACCAGTCAAAACCTGAAACCCCAAATCCCTAACAATAATGACAGACATTGGAGAAACTTCTTCTTCTTCAATAACATTCAATGAAAAAACATTAATTGTTAGGGTCAAGAGGAAGGCTTATCAATCCCCACCGGAAGCCCTCCGGTAAGTAAATATGTATTATCTGGTTTAGAGTTCAAGTAATCAAGCCATTTATTCATTCACGGCAAACATATAAACTGAACCCAATTTCCATCAAACTCGAATTCTAACCAACACCCAATCATTAACAGACCCACCTTCTCACTTCGCTCAAAACCATCTCTTGCTCATTGTCTCCCATTCATCACCATATCTTCTCAATGTTTCCCCACAGCAAAATAATCCAGATCTTCTCTGCTATTCAATCTGATTTATACCGTATATCCTTCTTGCCATCAACCTCATATTTACGGTATCAACTTCCTTGTCTTGTAAAAACAAACTCGAACAGACCCATTTTTTACAACAGTGACCACCATCCAAAATTCCAACCTCACAGCACAGTCCCTTATTCTTTCTTCTTCTCTTTCTTTCAATCAGCGAACTTAACTCACGTCTCTGTATTCTTGGTTGCTCTCTGTCTCTTGTTCAAGTCATACCCATCTCTCTTCGTCCTCAATCTGAACAGAAGACATCTTCTCCCTGTTTCAATTTACAGTCGAATACCTAGATAAGAGAAAAGAAAGATAAGGAGATCAGGGAGAGGGTGCCGACCGCCGAGAAAAGAAATAGAAAGAGATTAGGAATTGGGTTTTAGCTTTAGGTGAAAATATACGGAAAGGTTTAAGCAATATTTAGGGTGGTATAGGAGGTGGGTTTTTCCACCGTTTAACGTGGGCGAACGGAAAAGTTAGCTTTTTAAATTGGAAGATTTTTACAAACTCGGCCACTATATTTCCAATTTCTTATGGGCCATTATTTTACTATTATGCCATCGTCTATGCACGCGCATACGCGCAAGACTCCTGTAAAAATTCAAGAGGACAAAAAATCTCCAATGAGCACTCTAATGACAACCACCATCCTCTCCGCCTTTTCCCATCTCACTTCCCGCCACCACCTCTGCATATCATTATCATCCAACAGAAAACTGAATCCATCTGTCAATCCTCGAAACATCTCAAATTCAATATTTAAAAATGACAACAAACTTATTTCCTCTTCTTTCACTTCTTCTTCTTCACTGGAATTAATTGGCGAAGCTACTGATTCATTACTCAAAAAATTGCAACGTCCGTATAATCCATATCCACTAATCGATTGGAACCGTCATGTTGAAACCATTTTCGCTGCATTTTTTCGGTCTCTTCCCGGTGTTAGATTTCGACGAGAGTGTTTAAGAACAGCTGATAATGGTGTTGTTTCTCTCGATTGGGTTTGCGGAGATGAGTCTCAGATTCCTAACGATGCTCCTCTTCTCATTTTACTGGTTTGTTCGCTTCAAAGTCCATCTTCTAGAGTTTGATTTTGAGTTTTTTCTTAGTCACATTTTCAATTGAGGTTCATAAATTGGGATTTCTTATCCAATCCTTTTACTTATTCATGGTGATTTTGTAAAATCTAAAGTACACCCACAATATTTGTACAGTGTGCGGTGGAGCACTTCCTTTGAGTAACAATCAACTGATTTATTAACGATATGAAAAGAAAATTCAAGCCAAGCCATTTGTATCCTCATTATACTCATCAGTTCAGTAATAGTTACTAGTGTAAATCATCAAATTCATGGGTAATGTGGTTGACAATTGGGCACATGTGAAGCCAAATGGAATACGATGATTGTTTCAGTTATTGAAATTCTGGTAGAAAAATAGAAGAGTATCTGACATGGAAAGTTGCAGCCAGGTCTAACTGGAGGTAGCGGTGACACCTACGTGCAACATATGCTTGCTCGAGCTAGAAAACTCCAATGGCGTGTCGTGGTGTTCAATAGCCGTGGTTGTGGTGGTAGTCCGGTTGTAACGCCTCAGGTTTTTGTAAATTCCTTATTTTTATTTCCATTTAGAATTTCTGATACATAAGAATGGTGGTTTGAAGTTGGATTACATTTCTTAGTTGTTAAATTTCGATTAGAGTTAAACTCTGGTTCATATGGAAAAATGTATCATGTGATACTTGATCATCTGATGTACCATTTGCCAAACAATCTTTTACAACACACTATATTGTATGGCCTACTAATTAGTTTTGATCTAATCAGGGTTATTCTTCCGTTGTTTTTTTTCTTTTCATGATATGTATATGCAGTTCTATTCAGCTTCGTTTACCGGAGATACACGCGAAGTGGTTAAACATGTTCATACTAGATACCCGAATTCAAAATTATACGCTGTTGGTTGGTCTCTTGGAGCAAACATTCTTGTGCGATATTTGGGTGAGGTAGGACCATGTGTTTCTTGTTTTGTTCTTTCCATACCTGTCAAATTTGTGTGTCATGGGAGCACAATAAACAGAATTCTCTATCTTCCCGTCAGTTCGCTTTATTGCTTCATTTGTTACGTAAGTACTTAAACCTGATACCCACTCATGTTTGTGATGATTCTTGAAGGTATCGAGTGTACATATGATTTTCCAAAGAATGGATGCATTTCCTTAAGGATAGGACTCAATGGTTGTTCGGTTTTATGAAATCACATCTATGATGGTTGCAGCTATGAATACAAGAGTTGGTCTATTTATTCCTCTGTTGCTTATTCTGATTTCTTGTTTTCACTCGCTTCTCGCAGGAAGCCGAAAACTGTCTTCTCTCTGGAGGAGTATCCTTGTGTAATCCTTTCAATCTGGTCATTGCTGATGAAGATTTTCGTAAAGGATTTAATAACATATACGACAAAGCTCTTGCACGATCTCTCACCAAAATATTTAAGAAGTAATTCTATTATCATCTGCGTCTGCATTAACATTTTTTTTTTGGTCGACTACTAGTGTGCTGCCCCTCATTTTGACTTTGTATAGATATTGGATCCATCAAACAATCAAAAATCTTACAGTAAGTTATTGTGGATTTGAGATTTCAGGCATGCTCTACTTTTTGAGGATATTAGAGGCGAATATGATATAAAGCTGGCTGCCAATGCAAAGACTGTCAAGGAATTTGATGAAGGATTAACAAGAGGTATGCAATAGACCCTTTTGTTAGCCTTTAAGGCTGATTGATTATGGGGCTTTATTTGTGGAAGTCTAATAAGAACTACTTTTCTCGTTGTAGTTTCCTTTGGTTTCAACTCAGCAGAACATTACTACTCCAGCTCAAGCAGTTCAGACTCCATAAAGTATGTCCGGAGACCTTTGTTGTGTATCCAGGTAATGCCGTTGTACCATTTATGAGTGATAACTAAAATCCTTGGAATGGAAGTTTGCTTCCTTGTATTAGCATCAATTTGCGGCCACAAAAAGGGTACAATTTTCAGCTAGACTGGTTCCTAATTTGTTAAACAATGGAACATACTGAATTTTAACTATCATTATATGGATGGTTTGTGCAGGCAGAGAACGATCCTATTGCACCATCTCGTGGAATCCCATATGAAGATATCAAGGTATTATTCATCTCTGAAGCTTTACGATGTTGCCGATGTATACTTAAGGAACTTAGCTAAGCATATTGTTAGTAAAATAAAGAAGCACGACACGTGGAAGAAGATTAAGATAGGAAGCAATCAAATTAAAAGGAGCGAGAACCACATGATCCAATATCAAATAAGATACGGAACATTTCCCGAAAGCTGAACGATGAAGTGCATGAAGGACACGTAAGATCGAGAAAGCTGAATTACATTGAACAAAACAAATAACATTTAATGTTGTTTGATCGAGAAAGTAAAATTAATGAGTACTTATATTACTTTAATGATCGGGATGGAAGAAGTTTATAAGGATAGGAAGACACGTGTCGATCGACTATGAAAAGCATCGTACAAACAATTTAGAGTGATCTGACAACTATAAAATCGCACCGATCAGAAGATAAAATAAAGAACGATGGGCACATCGAAATAAAATGGATCGAACCAAAGAAGAATCAATCAAAGAACGATGATGAGATTAGAAAGACTGACACGATGAATACAGTGGGACCCAGTAAATAAATCTATAAATAGAAGAAACCAGACAACGAAGAAGGGGTCGGAAAAAATTGTGAAAAAGGGAGGAAAACTTAGGAAGATCAAGAGGAGATTTCTAGGTATGAATTTATGGGGGTAACTGATTGAAATTAAGATTTTGCATTATATTTTGTTTAATTGAAAAGTGTAAAGATCATAAACCAAAAATGATAAATCGAGTAATCATATGTAACAGATTTTATGGAAATGATTTTATAAAATTATTACTAGGATGTTTCTTTATTATTCGATTTCGATCTTTAACTTACATACAAGAGTTTGATTGGTTGTTTAGTTGAAGAGATAAATTGTCTAAACACATATATCTATTCATGTTCCTGCAGTAAACATTAATTCAAGAACATGTTTGGAAGTCAAGTCAGATTCCTCGTTCTGACCTCAAAACTGTTTGCTTTTCAAAATCTTCCTATAGATAGACTTAGAACAAATTTTCCTCCTGCAAATAACGTCATGAACTTTCTATATCAGCATAGATATCGTTCTTTTTCTCCTTCCAATGTAAACTTCTTTTATCTTCCAGGAAAACCCGAACTGTTTGTTGATAGTAACACCAAAAGGTGGGCATTTAGGATGGGTAGCAGGAGATGAAGCACCATTTGGAGCACCATGGACTGATCCTATTGTCATGGAATTCTTACAACATCTTGAAAACCCTGCCCCTGCCTCATCGAAGTCTTGTATTACACAGGAAGACATAAATCACTCGGGGAGCAGTTTCCATGTATAGACCAAGTACATTTTTGTGCAGTAATCATTGATTCATTATGTGACAAATTAGTGGGTCTGCAAAAGAATTGTATTTGCATGATCACCATATTTTTTTATTGGCTGTAAGTCAATGTACTCTTCTACAATGCAATGAACAACCAAAAGTTATGTAATCAAAAAATAAGTTCATCCATTCAAACACATAGAGATAGGGGGTTATCCATGTGGCTATCACCCTTAAATCTGAAGAACTGTATCAGGAAATGAAAATGTTATTAGTGTTGCTTGATCCACTGTCACAATGAGAATAGCTAGTGTAGTATCTCTTGGTAAATGATAGAAGCTATCTTTTGATGGAGCTTAAAGGAAAGAACGACGAACAAATGAAAATCCACAGGAGCAGACTGCTGTCGCAAATGGCAATACCAAAGAAGCCATGGCCACATTCAAATACTAAGCAGACCAGTTTCTCTTACATTGATGATGCCTGAGGAAAAGAAAAGCCAAAAAAAGTTTGGACCATTTCTAGATTTATGTGTGTCATCCTTGCGCAGGAACCATGATAATCTTTCAATTTTATCGGATGTTAAAGTCCATCAGGGCCATCACATGTTAATATCAAAACACGCTTGTTAAAGTTTGAGGATCCCTTTTCTGAGAGGTCACCAGTTCGACACTTTCTAGTCACAGCTAATAGTTTGGTGTTTACTGTTTAGTCAAAAACCGTATCGAACTGCGCACATAAGGTCATAACCTCTTAGCTTCCGGCACGTACTAAAACATATTAAGCTCCGTACTACGAGGTGTACTGAAAATCGTCTATAGTGAAGGGTGTTGCTACCGCCATTTGTAACTGATATCCAAAAGACTATACAAAATCCCGTTATAAAACCAAACACGTGTCGAGAATCCATCAAACAAATATTCCATTTCATTTAAGATTGTACATGGCTGGTTTCGGTTCAGTTTCTGGCCAAACCAAAACCGAAATCGGTAAAGCTGGTTTATCAAAATACTTACTAAAACCGAATCAGTAACCATCGGTTTTTAATCAATTCTATTCGGTTTCAGTTTTTTCATCCGGTTTCGGTTAACCGACTATTATGTCAGTTTCCTGAAACTGATAACACAAATCTAAAAGAAAAACTTTAAAATAACCATTCTCACATTTATACTTTATAAAATTACGCTGAAATACAACTGGTGACTGTATCAAGTTCAGCTAGGTTGTGATCAGTTCACATATTCAGATGAAATACAAAGCAGGCAATTGATAATTACATAACTTTAAACTAAATATTACGCTGGCTGACATTAAGCATGTTCAGTAGCACGAACGGAGATGATTCACATGTGAGACTTTGGCTCCCATATGTATACAAGTGATCTCCATTGTGGATTGCGCGGAAGAAATGTACCCTGCATTTTACAAGTATTTAGCCAACAATCCAGAACATAATAAATGGACTATTCCAACAGTGAATACACAAGTTTTTTAGTGGACAGTCCAGAATACAATAAATGACCCTGGGAACACTCGATGAAGATAACTACAAGTTCACAACCACTAACCAACACTTGAACCTATGCATAGGTAAATGCATGTTAATGTGCATATGAACTAAGCATAATTGTCTGAATTCAGATTCGAATAAGCTCTAAGATGTGCTACACTAAGAACAACTTGATAGATTTTCTTTGTACTCTGTAGACCATTTTTCTTTTAAATTTAGGTAAACAATCATAGTCATACTCTTCAATATACACCATAGTCACTAACACTATTAGGGAAATCAATTCCAGGAGATCCTACACAAACTAAGACAATCCAATCTCATTGAAGTGGCATACTCCTCAAATGCATTCTGAGGCCTGTTATGTAGCATCAAGATACATGACCTACACTACCTACATGACCAACAATGCATTTAAGTAGAATATTTATTAATGTTGACTTGACTGTCTATTACATGCATAACATGATAACTGTTGGGTCATACAACAAATGCTAAAACCAGATCCTGCAAATCTTGTCTATTAGTAGTAATTAGTGAGATATTTTTCAGAACATACAGTCTATAGAACAATACAGAACAACGCATAATTTATTGGTGAAATGAATTACCTTGGTCCTTTGTACTCATTAATCCTCATCCTCCTCTATTATATGAAGAAGAAGAGAAGATAAAATGTGAATTAGGTTTATGTCTCAGTTTATATATCAGGGCTAATGCATCCATGAGGTGTCTAACAACTGCTTTTTTGCTATGTTCGCATCTACTTACTCAGGGGGTTGAGACAATAACTTATACTGCAAATATTCATTATCCAAAAAGTGGGGTCTAAATCCTAAAGGTATACCAATTTCCAAAAAAAATCACCACTCCTAAACCCAAAAATAACCATACTAAAACGCTAGATTTTAAACTTGAAGAATCATCCAATAAATTAATATGTGTACGTTTCAACGAAAAACCTATAATGATAAAATCCAAAAATACAGTTTTACCTTTGCTAAGACTTGCACCATCTCTGTAGCAGGTATTATTAAAGTCTTCAAATGAGGTACTGTAATGATATCAGGATCAAAGTTCTGTCATCTGCCTGACCCATCTTTTACCAATCGAGTCATTTTCATAATTATTCCTATAATCCAAAAGCAACTAATCAACATACTAAAATTACAAAAACAAATAACATAACATAGTGAATCAAAAACATTTTGTGATTCACACTCCTTGTGTATTAATCCTAGTGGCAGACTCTACATATTTGGATGCCAACAGTTAGCCCCCAACAAGTTTCCCATCCAACAGATGCACCACCACAGTCAGATGTGCACACATATTCGTGACCCACATTGTTGGATGTAGAGCATTCACCCCAAAGGAATTTCCCCATCCAACAGATGCAGAACCAACTTACAAGCGCATACAAATATGCAACCCACAAATCCGTTTCTCATAGTGCAAATAGTTAAAAAAAATTACATATACAAGTCAGAACAAACCTGATTGCAAATTTCACAAGTGATATTGACTTTTTTGTTGCACCATATCTGAATGCACTTCCTATGTGCAAACTGCAAATAAAATTGTTGTCAGTCGAAACATTAATCTATTTCCATAGGAAATTGAAGCATATGTAGAAATTTATTTGAAGACCAAAAGCACCACCATATATAACTAATCATACTCATAAAGTCCACAGATACCACATGATAAGAAAACATCATATAACTAAGCATATTCATGTCCCGTAACAATCATACCCATAATGATCCTACCAAAAATCATCAATTTCCTACATAAAACTAATAATTTAAGTCATTTAAACACCAGACCATGAAACATGATATAAACAATACCGAGAACTTATAATCAAACAAAAACACTCAAAACAAAACCAAATACAACAAACCAAGTTTTGTGCTTTAATGATTCTTACCGAGTATTGTTAGATGAAGATGACTCTTCCTGTAGTAGAAGAATAAAAGTAAACCCAAGGGTTTTTACCTATGTATGAAACACCTGTAAGAATTAAAGTTTATGAAACAAAAATTCCAAAATTAGTAAACCCCTCGATCTAAAAAGAATGGGTTTTTACCTATGTATGAAACACCCCCAATCACCAAAAAAAATATGTAAACACCAAAACCCCCAATCACATACCTTTTACTGATGCAGGAAGAAACAAGAAGAAATTTGGATTGAATTGTCTTCTACTGAGCATCCATGGTGAAGAAGAAGAAGATGGGAGGCTGCTGCTAGGGCTGTCGAAGTGAAGATAAGAGGAAATGTGAATTAGGTTTAGGTCTCAGTTTATACATCAGGATGATCAAAAGGTGTAGATTTAATCTATCAAGTATACTAAAATCTATATCAACAGTCACTAATTTTCGATTTTCCATGGTAGTTCGGTTTGATTTTGAACACAAACTAAAATTAGAACTGTTATGATTGATTTTTAATTTTTTTACTAAAACTCTCCCATTACTAAACGATTTGATTCGGTTTCGCCCTAAAGGTTTAGATCAAATCGACTTCCGCGAAAAGCTATTACCATGTACAACCCTGGAACTTTCGGTCACGAAACAGTGCTTATACTGTACTGCACTACTACTAAATACAAAATACAATAATACTGCTCCTCTCCTCTGTTCTTTTCTCTTATTATTAAATTCATATCCGGTGAGATTTTCAAGAAGAAGACATGTATTCCATTTGAGGAGCTGCACTTCTACCAGAGTACCAGGTATGTAAAAAAAGCAATCTTTATCTATTTCTCTCCATTTTTTTAGTTTTGTTTCAAGGTTTTTTAGGGTTTTAGGGATTCATTTATCTATCGTACATATGATGTGGTGAGTTTGTGTAGTTGAGACCTGAAATTAAGGTTTATTTTTTGATGATTCTTTAAAAGAGGAAGAGAAATTGGGAACCCCATATTACATAGGGTGGAAACAAAGAGAAGAAGAAAGGGATTTCAGTCATATTAGCCTGGATTGAAGAAGAAGGTAAGAGGGGGAAACTCCCCCACTTGCCTTCACCTCACTTCATAGAATGATTGCTGTCTCACTAAAGCCCTTGTGTTAAGAGGGAGCCTTGAAATTTAAGTTCTGCACTGTCGAGGAGTTTGTGTTAATTTGTTTAGTGTTGTTTGGTTTTCATGTGATCCCATACCTCTTTCTAGAATCTATGAAATGTGAAGAAGTTCTTGGCTTTTTAAACTGATCATTGTAGGTTCAAGTTTTATTATGGCAACTGAGTTAAGGAGACTGCAGAATGTTGTTCTTAGATTATCCGCAGAAATAGGTGGAAAGAATCAAAAATTGGAATACATGGAAAAAATGTTGGAAGAAGGTTCGACGTCCCTCAGTAGAATGACGGAGGAGAGGGATCACCTAAATCAAGCTTATAATGAAAGTAAACTATGTTATAGCTTGCTACTATTCCATGTTTGCATTACACATTCTTTTGGTTAACCTTTTTATTTAGGTATCACCTGATTTAACTTCTACGGTCTCTTGATTTTAATTCAGAAAAGAGAAAAGTGAAGAGGACTATGCATGAAAATGAAAGGTTGATGAGAGAGTTAGAAACTCAAAGGAAGTTATGATTTTTTAAGTGCGATATTTGTGGTGATTGAGTCCTAATGTTGGGATAAGATGGTTGGGGGAACTGAATGTGAAAACATTTCGAGGTACTTGCAATCAGAAGTTCTCACCTACGGAACTGGAAACAGAATCTGCTGAGTTATGTTCAATATAGCAGAACAAAATACAAAATTCAGAGTGGTATGCGTTTAAGAATATCACTATGAATCAAAACCTTCATGTGAGTAATTGTTCTACAAAACTCTTCTGTTTCACTTGTTCTCATGTCTACTTCTGTCATATCATTTCCTCCTACCTCTCTTCTATCCTTGGCAATGGGTGTATGTAATTTAATCTTCAATTTCAAACGACCATGACTGAGGAGTTTGAATAGGTACTACCAAACCTGTGTGGTGCAGAAAGTTACAAAGGAAGATGATGAAAAATCGATAGAGCTGATAGATGAATGGGGCGTGGGAGATATCGAAGGCAGTGGAGGGGTAGAATGCAATGCCTTCCGAGACATGTTTCCTCCAATCCCACCACCAGACTGTTTGGTTGATCCATGCAATGGTATGCCGAATAACAGCTCAGATCTTTCTGGTGTACTCCCTGTTCCTGTGAGTTTCTTTGGTCTTATTTGGTCCCAACAATCATGACATGCATTTAGCCCTTGTTTATTTATCCATTTCTAAAATGTTTCTAATTTATTTACTTTGAAATATGTTAGTCTTAAATTGCTGTGTCACCTACACATTCAACTGTTAAATGACTTTGCAATCACCTTGTAAATGAGATCTCCATTGACCCAGTTTTTTATTTTATTTTAAAGTCTTGCTTCTGCAGAGTACCCCACATCACTGGTTATTTATTACAGATTGCATCCCAGGGAACATTAGGATGTCCTCGCTATTTCCAAATAGTAATCGTCCATTTACCAATAATTAAAACCCTGATTAAATCATGAGAACTATTAATGTGAGCTCATATCCTCTAATCCGCTAATGTGGGATGTCTCAACTAAAAGGAATGAAAATTAGACACCTTTGTTGACCATGTCAGCGAGATCTTGTTAACGCATTTATGACACGTGTTAAGAAGTCTCCTTTATATTAATTTTGGCGAATTAGACTGTTACACGATCACTGAGATGCCAGGGTTGACTTAAGTACCATCCAGTTGACTGTTACGCGCATCAATTACTAAGTAAGTCATCCTGTCAGACTAATTCGGTCCATGTAATATTACTCATGTTTTATCCCAAATGAATGAAGAACTGAGTTTATATGTGACTTGTTATGGTACTCACTTCTCATCTGTTGCACTTTTTCTTTTTTTGCTCTTCTCAGGATGATGAAATTGCTGAACTGGAATGGTTACCAACCTTTGTTGAGGATTCTTTGTCAACTGGAGGCATCACTCTGGACAAAAACTTCTCTAACAACAATAAGAAGGATGACTCCTGTCGGTTCCGTACATCAAACCCGGTCTCGGTCCTTAAGAATAGCAGCTCTTGCTCTGGTGGAAAGACAATGCCTCTCAGTCCTGGCACTGTTGTTCCTGGACGTTTACGGGTTAAGCGCCCACGATCAGCAATTTTCTTTGAACGACCCGCTCAAGATTTGGCCTCTCTTAAATCATGCAAAATTAACGGCAAAAACCAACCAATGCCCAACTCCTATATATCATCAGAATCAGAGTATTTCACAGAAACCCATCCACCATATACACCCAATTTTAGTGGAGGAGAACAGAAGAAGAAGAAAAAGAAGAGGCAGCCACCATCTATGCCAAGTAATAGCTCAGACCATGACAATTTGCTTCAACAACAGCAGCAGCCTGGTGTGACATACAAAAAATGTTCTCATTGTGAGGTAGCAAAGACCTCACTATGGAGAAGTGGCCCAATGGGTCGCGAACTCTTTGCAACGCTTGTGGTATGCATTACAATTCAGGCGGATCTTCCCTGAATACCGTCCTGCCGCGAGTCCAACATTTGTAGCTTCAACACACTCCCACTCTCACAAGAAGGTCCTGGAAATGAGGGTCAAAGGTACACCTGCCAGATGAGTTCAGCTCCAGAATTCTTGCTAGCTAGAAACCACTTGACGTTTCCTTTTTTTAATTTAAGCTTTAGCTTTTTGTTCTGTTCTTTTGTAAGTTGGGTGTGGATAGGAGCATAGGATCAATACATGACTAACAATATGTTAGCTGCTAGAGAGAAAGATAAGAAGGCTTAGATTTAGGATTTAGTGCGTTTTAGAGAACAAGAAGATTTAGATCCTCTTCTCTCTCTTTTGTTTTGGTTTTCAAAAATTACTGAACTTATATACTAGTAGGTATTAATCAAATAACTATCCACGCTGGTGGTAAGTCAGATTTATCATCGATTCTGATTTCATTCATCCTCAGATATTTTAGATTCAAGTAGGGATCTTTTAATTAGTATGAATACTCACTGAATACCAACTATTTAAGCAAAACCCATGTTATATTAAGTACTGCATCTTTAGGAAAAATTACAGATCCATCAGTACACAAGAATCTATATATGTAAAAGATAACTTTTACCAAACTTGGATCGATTTTTGTTTGATCCAATACAAATTGTGCCGAGCTCCACTGGAATCAACCAACATAACCTCACAATATTTTAATTATAACAACTGTCAGAAAATCTAAATTTCCTTACTTGTTGACCAAAAACTAGTTTTGTAACTTCTTGCAAAATTTATCAACAAGCATTGCCAAAGCCATAGTTTTGTAACTTCTTGCAAAATTTATCAACAAGCACTGCCAAAGCCATACTCTCGATGGATCCCCTGTAACAGATAACAGAAGAAAAAGTCATGTTAAGGCAGTATCTCTTTCTAAGCAGAAGGTAGAAGAGTATTGACAGAAAGTTTGATGAAAAACGTCAAGATACACAGCAATGCCTGCTCTGGCACAGCAAATATCAATCAAAATCCTAGAAGCATAGCAGGCTCTTCATTTGAATTATATGACAGTCATTAGTACCTCAATAAGATGTAGATTCTTGGTAATATTCGTAACAACAAAACCAAATCTAAAGCTGTGTAGTTTTAAGCAAACATAACCAATACCATCAAACATACTAAACAAGAAAATAAGGCAGAGAAATAAATGCAAGAATCATCACATAACCATATTTCAGGCTAGTAATGTTCAGGTTCTTTCGTGTTCAACTAGATTCATGATAGTGTCTGTTAGAATATTTTTGGGGGTTCGATCAGTCGTAAAGACTGAACCCAGAAACATTTTACCGCAGCAGAACTGCATGGTTTTGCTAATATACACAGACAAGCTCATTCTTAAATACTACCAAACTAACAGTACCACGAATTTCATTCTACCAAATCACTGACCCACGAATTGCAACAATGAGAATTAACTTCTGCCTCATCTTACCCTATGTTGTAAAAGGCGCCGCCTAGGCGCGCAAAGTGGCTTTATTTCCAACTGGGCGCCACGCAGTGGATAAAGAGAGGCCACTTTTAAAAGGGCGCCCCGGCGGCACCTTTTAGGGCGCCCAGGACAAGGCGCCAGTTGTCTGGGCGCCCAAAATGGTATCTTCTCACAAAAATTAAAATAAAATCTATCTAAATCACTTCCAAATCTTTTCCATTTAGTGATATAAGTTATAATAGTTAACTTTCTAGCCATATCCTAATTATTTTCTATATATTTATGCATGTATAATACCATTGGAAGATTCAATTCATTCACTTTCCTATTAAACTCATACCATTAACTGCATATCCTTGACAATTAATAGTATTATGTAATACCATCAATAGAATGTCAGTTATTTGTGTCAATTAATTTGATATGATATTCATATACTTTACATAGTAAATACTTATGTGACTATTATAGTCATACGCTTACGCCTTTAACAACATAGATCTTACCTCCAATTTTCACAGCGGCTAGCTTGAATTTTGAGAGTGAGAGTGAAGCATTAGTTTTGTAACCACAAATCATATAAAAGATAAACATATGAGTTGATAAACAAAAAATTTTACCTACCGAAAACTAAATAATAGACAGGATAAATAAACAAGGACATCAGACTGTTGCAACCTCATTACTTGACTATCCTTATGCTGGAGTTGTTTTCTTTGAAGGCTTTGAATCTCTTTTCCTTAGTTCCGGCAAACAATCACCGGAATTCTTCTTCTGCAGCTTATAATTGAACTCCTTATTGCTGGTTCTACTTCTTCTATCTGTCTCTTTCTGGAAGAAGAGTGACTGCTATCATCATTAACCATTTTACGAACATAGATAAGGGCAGTACTCCCATTCTTGAGTCGAACTGAGACATGTTTCTGTGGGAGACCATTTGTATCCACTCCTTTGTCACCTCGAATACTTTGGAATGCGTCATGTGCCTCAGGTTGATCTTTGAAAACGGCATTCGCGGAATAACATTTTTTTCCTTTCTTTTTGTCATTCAGCTTAAGAACAACAGCAGAGTCTTCCAAAAATACTGCACGCAATTCTTCTTCTGCTACACCAACTGGTATTGCGTGAAGCAAAAGTTGCTTTGATAAATCATATTCGCCAGAGTACTCCTTCATGACTTGATCATCAAATCCAAGGACCAGTTTCATCACAACACGTGCATCATCCAGACAATCATGTCGAGCACCCTTCTCCCGTACGTAGTCATCTATGAGCTCATCCTTGCATAGACGCCTCAATGAAGGTCTCTTGCCATTCGCCCGTTTGAAGATAAGCGATGTGTCAATAACCCTTGCATGATCCAATTTCAGTGCTTCTAAACAACAATGCAGCTTATGACCAATCAAAATAGCTCCATTCAACAAGAGCTCTTTCATCGATTTCTGTATATCCTGTAACGAACAGGTAACTCCTTTCAAATCCTTAACAGGTTTATTCGGGTTGACGAGTTTATCCAGTTTAACCTCTAACTTCTCATCTACAACACACATTTTCACTAAAGCAGCAGCATTGGGGTCATCTTGACACTCAATCATCTCAAAACCAACAGCAAACATTTTACTAGATTTAGACATATTACCCATGCTCGGCATTACCCAGTCTTCATCATAAGAAGAGAAGGAATAGCTCGATGCATATTCTGGGTGTTCGGGTGTTAAGCGAACCAGCTTCGAGGATTTCAGCTCTCTTGCAGCACTGTTCTTGTTCAACTTAGATATAGCTTTACGATTGAAGTGGTCTTGCAATACTTTCTCCAAACACTTGATGTGCGCCTTTTTCGTAAATGTTTCTAGAAAAGAAATTAATACCTGATCAGACCTCTTTCTGGGATCACTTAGAGTACTGTCTTTGAACTTCTTCTGATCACGATGATTCAAAAAATCATTCCAATCCCCTTTAGAACCTTTCATTCGACGTTGCTGTACCATATTCACCATTGCAACAAGAACATCCTTCTTCGCAGCAGCTAACCTCTTCTTCAACATTGTGATGGAGTTGGAGATGTGTATCAATGGCGGCCAAGAAGAAATTAGGCTAGGGTTTTGGTTTTTTTAATTAAGCAGAAGAACTGAAGAAGAGTAGGAGTCAGGGTTTATGAGTTTATGAAGGAGATGACCACCCGTGGGCCGGGCAAGTCAGGGTTTCTGACATAAGCCCCTCGATGAAAGAAAGGCAAGGGCGTCGTTGGGCTGAAAAGAGATAAACTTGCTGCCCCGAGTCAAACAACTGTTACAAAAATCTCAAAAAGTAAAATAAAAAAATACATTAATGGATGCAAATTTGATTCAATTCAGATAACTGCCTTTTAATCAAAGAAAAACCACACCTAAACAAAACCCATAAAAAAATCTTTAAATTTCGAAAAAAGAAAATCAGAAATAATTACTTAAATCCTCTGAGAAGAAATTAAATGGCTTTAATGAAGCTGCTTTTGAAACTAAACGACTCGGTTTTGGACTCAAAAGCTAGAGAAGAAGTGGCAGAGAAAGCACAAGATAGAGATAAGTAGTAATGCCGCAGAAGAAGAAGATCCTAAAGCTTGAAAATGGATAATTAGGAGAAGGGTTGGGGATCATATGATGGAAGCTCAAAATCCAGGTCCTGTTGTTCATCATCGAATTCCTAATTTTGTTGGTGCTGCTGCTGAAAAAATCACTCTTCTACTGTGTTATGCTTTGCTGCGAAATAAATGGATTCACAGACTGGTGTAATTTTTTTTGCTGTTTGAAGACAATTGCTGAATCTCATTTTGGCTGGAAACAGCTTATGTTAAATGGAGATTGTTTTTTAGATGTTTATATGCTGGTTTAGCAATTGCAATATTATGAGTCTTGGAATCTTGAACATATCAGAAGTTTAATAGTAAGTTCTTTTTAAATTTTCATTAGAAATATTTTGTTTGAAGAAGTCTGTTCTTGCTCTGAATGATTATTCTTTTTAAATCGAAACAAGCCACATTGATTAACGTGTATGCATTGGTAACTCGGAATAGAAATACAACTGCTGGAGAATGTTAAAAAGCACAGCAGAATCTTCAATTTTATGAATGAATCAGACAAGTTAAACACTCAGTCAAGATTTCAAAGGAATTGACAATAGACAAAGCGGCCTGAAACTGAACTGATATAACTTGATAGTTCTTTCTTCCATTTAATGTCATAATATACAACTGAAACACTTCCTAACTAGTTGATCCGTTTTCAGAAAACAGAGAAGTAAAGTAAGACTGTAGTGTATGAGTTATGCCATAATAAGCAATCAGAGTACATATAAAGTACAAAAACTAGATAATTCACTTACAATGGAAAGTGACTTGTTCACAGAACTTTTGCACGCTTTCAGCACTAAACCAATTTTCATCCATCTGCAACACAGATATTCGCTCAATTAAGAGTCGAGAGAGATAAAAATAATGGAATTTTTGCACTACATCTTCATAAAGTGATAAAACGTACTTACAAAGTAAGGATAGCTCTCGTCAATGCTGTTACTGTCTGGAGCAGATCGCATGAACAATTCCATAAAGTAGAGAACAAAAAATCCACAATCATCTTTATTCCTTTGTTGTGGCACCTGGGAGGAATTGATTCCATATGTACATATGAGAACTCAAGACAAGGGATCTATATTTCTTTACAAAAAAAAGAAGAAAAAAAAGAAAGGTAGATTAGATTTACCTTGGGCACCAGCTGAGGAATTTTCCCAATTGCCTTTTTGTGATCCGGTTTGCCTTCAACTTCATTAATGTCCAATATAAACCTGGAAAAGCAAGAATATATATGATATGTAATAACTCAAGCATGAAATTACAACACAGAAAAACTAACCATGCAAGAGAGACATACTTTCTTATATCAGGTTTGAACCGCCTTGGATCTGCTATTTCAAGGGAATCCATTAGCAGCATGCATGGTTTTGTAGTTGTGGACTCCAAACTTTCTCCAAAGTGACATAAGATCAAAAGACTCCAGTGACTTCTAAATAATTGACATATCATATAAACTTCACATTAGATTTGGTCGATGAGAAAAAGATTGTTCTTAACCCAAGTCAACACCTTTGCCTTGGGTAAAAATAATCCTTTTCTATACAAGGAAAACCATAAGCAATCAAGATATGTGAAAGAGTTCTTTCTTTCTGGCGAGAAGGAGCTCCATAAAACATCCCTACACAAAAGAACATCCTCAGTATCCTCAAACCAAAAAGTGTTCTACATGTAGAACAATAGATTAGTGAACCCACTCGAAGTAGAACTGAAACTTGTTCGAGTCAAGCTGATTTTCCTTGCGGAAAGGAATCTTGCTGTTACTTATCCTCTTTGATGGATGACGTCGAGGAAAGGTTTTTGAATCCTGATCTTGCTTGCAGATTGGAATCTTCTTATCAATTATCTTTTTTGGCGGCTGATGTCGAGGAGAGATACTTGAATAAATTTTCCTAAGTCGCATCTTTGATCGCTTGTGCCGAGGTATGGGACCAATTATACATAGGGGTGATGATTTGTCAAAGCTCTCTATTAACTCCAAGGATGTTAGCCTGGTTATAGTCTTTGGAGCCTCCTCGGAACAATCTGCACAGTACAAGGTTGTTTAAAATTCCCAGCACTAGAAACATCTATTGAGGTTGTTTTAAATTCCGAATACTATAATCTAATGAACTAACAGTGCAAATCAAAAGTACAAAGAACCTAATGTAACTTGATTTATAGAATGAGCCTCAGTTAGTTACGATGATGCTAAGGTGTAAGAGAAACTAGAATGCAATCAGCTCCTTTCAATCGTAATATATTGGTGCATGACTCTTATCTTTCACTCAATTCATAGAATTTTGAAAATTAAACTTGAACAACAGAAGCAATGTGAAAATTGAGACTGATCACACCTTTACGAATGGGCTCTAAATCGAATTAATCGTGTCCGATTCTATAAAGCTTCCGCAAAGCACAATTCAAAGACATTCTTTTAAAATGAGAATGTTATCAAAGTCGAATCAATTTCAGAACTTGTTCTTTACATTGTGCTTTCTAGTATTTTCTAATTTCTATAACTACATTGTGTATGTATGACAAAACCCTAGTTCAGCAAAACACAAACCTACTGATGTTGTATCTACCAGCACTCAAAAATCTCATTTTTATCTTTGATCAGCGAAAACCAAGAAAAACCCTTTGTGTTTTTTCTTAATCATAAGAAAAACCTAAACTCCAATACATCCCTACATTTCAAATAGTTGTTTATGCTGAAACAAAATACTTAGAACTCAAGATATTTCAAACAAGAAAAAAATCAAAAGAGTTAAGAGATGATTACCTGAACTTTGAGAATCAACATCTAGTATAATTATTTCTTTGTTCTTCTTGTTTCCCATGGTGAAAAACAGATGAATAATGTAGTAGTAGTGGTAGTGACTAGTGAACCTACAAGTATATTTATTGGTTGTGAGTACTGAATCTCCAATTAAGACTCTTTCTCTCTCTGGTAAGTGAACAAACGGACAGTGCTAGGGAGACCCCAAAGAAATACCCCAACATTTGAAACCACTACTTTGGACTGGATTTAAGCCCTAGATCCACGATGGTAAATCGTTTTGGGTAAAATCTGACCATTAACCGAAGGAAAATGGATAGGCTAAGACAGAACTAAGTAATTCTTTTTCTCGGTATTTATTACTGACAAGTCATATCAATTGCACCTATCAAAGAAACAAGGAGAATTATAGAAATAAGTTCAAAAGGAAGAAAAAAATCGGTTGATAAATGAATCCCGATTTGTTGACCTTTATTTATCAAATCTTACTCCAAAATTTGGTTTGATTTTGTAGTCCAAATAACCCTGTATCATACCGTATCTGGGATACTAGTTATTAGTGAGATAAAAATACTTGTACAAACCAGTAAAATTACCCCATCTCCAACGGTCCAAAATGAGTTCCGACTAAACAACCATGAACCTATACATGACTGACATATAAATAGGTTATTTTTTTGGGTGAATTTTTGGGATCTTTCTAATATTTTCGACAATGGGACCATCCAATCAAACTTTTTTGGCATGTTTGTACTATGCTGACTTGGTATGACTCGCTTGAGTTATATGTCACCCGGCTTAATTTCTTGGCAGATCCAAGGGTAAATGCTATGTATACACTAAAACTTCTACACCAATATGGCTTTCATATGGGCCAGCTTTTTAAAATGGTTCAACATTTTTAAATTTAAGAGTAAGATTTAGATAATGTACATATAATTGTGTAAAATCTTGGTATATACCTATTAAAGTCGTAGGATTTGGGTTTATAAACATATATCAGTATGTTTATTTTGTTGTAGCAGCGAAGTCACGTTTGTTGGAACTAGCCCAGTGTCGTGCATGTTAGAGTTTGGCGCTATTCTTTTTTATACGAACATTGGATTTGGGATGGATCACCGTTATTGACACCTGATGCCAAAGGGTTTCGCCAGAGAATCATTGCAGTTGGCATAAGTTTAAATTGTGTTCTTCGGTTTAGTGGATATCTATCTAAGATCACGACATTCATTCGAGAATAAAAGCTTATTCTGAATTTATGTATATATAGTTAGAATAATCAGAAAGTCTGGGAAGGATTTCAACGAACACTAGTACTTCTCTAAAATCCCATTAATTTGTAGGAAATTCGATGCAGATGAGTTAGCACACACACATATATATATATATAGAGATATATATATAATATTGAAAGTTCAGCCGGACGAAGCTCAAATATTGTGTGTATGTATATATTTACAGAAAAGCTACATCGGTATAGAGTGCATGTAGATATTAATAGAATTTGTATTCTCAATTCTTTTACGGAATGTGGAATAGAATACATGCTCCATATTTTTGATACAAGACTAGAAATAAATTTATAAATTCGATATTTTTGATACGGGACAAAAATATTTTTATAATTTTTATTTCTGTCAAAAATCCACCATCAACACTAAATCCATTGCTTAGTGCAGAACAATAATGTTTATTACATGTTGTTAATATATTTCTAATAAATAATCGAACTTAATATATACTTAAGAAGTGTAAGAAAGAGACTTGAACACGGGCAAGAAGTGGCTAGTGAAGAGAGTAGATGGGATTGGACAACAATTGGCTAGGGCGTGACCGTGGGAGCCCAATTAAAGTGAGCATAAGAACCCGATTAAGGGTAGTTTTGTCATTAAAAAAATATAAGGATAAAGGGTTTATGCTTTTACTAGCCAATGAACTTATTTTATCATTACTTGATATGCCTAATAAAAAAGAGGTACGCCCAAAAACAACCTTGAACATAAATATTCGTTACATTATGTTATAGGTAGGGCTTCAATGTGTACCCATTATCCAAAACCGGGTGTATCGAGTCCGGATTCGTGTTTTAAAATTGGACCCATTAGCAACTTAGGACCCGATGGGTATTACCCGTTGGATCCGATGTTTTAACGTGTTCTAATAGGTATACCCGGTGGGTACCCCGGGTATCGGATACCCGAATATTTATTATTTGTTTGTTAATTTTATCCAAAATTTAAATTTTACTTGGATTTTTTTCATTTTTCGTTTATTTCCTTAGATTTAATCTTTATACAGAACATTTATATAGATGTAACAATAACTTTATATGAAAAATTATTAAATTCAAGTTAATACAAAAGACTTTAAAAAAATTATAATTAATTTTAGAAGATCTGTTAAATATCCGGACCCGATAATTATTTAAGTTTTTAATCGGATCCGATAAAATAGAAAAATAGAACTCGGACCCGCTTTTGAACCGGACCCATTGACAGCCATATCTATAGGTCCGTAAACAAACAGTAAATCCTCGCTTATTATCGTCTTCCTCTTTTATTTACTTCTACATCTCTGTTCACAACAACCTTCTTCAGGTAAACCTGATCTCAACTCTCTTTACTTTGATCCATGTTTTTGAGATGGGTCAAAAACCAGAACCCTGAACTCTTTTTCAACTATAACCATTTTGAATTTATTTAAAACTTGGTATACTAGTAGTGAAGGAGTGTCAAAATTGGTCTGGATAACTGCAAATCCAAGTAGCTGATTTGAAGTTTGTTCTATTTTTCCGATTTGATAACATAACCTAAGGCCTAAAAACTGAAAGGATTTGTCCATTTTTGATTTTTCATTTTCGTGCATGCAATCTGTTTGATGAAATGACTTGCATAGTTTTTTTTGTCTTTTATACACTGACTGACTCCCATTTTTTTACTTTCAGAAAAAAGTCAAGTGGAATCATGGAGAAGAAACAGAAAATATTATTGCACAACAGCAATGTGGGTGTTGGAGAGGATAAGATAAGTAATTTGCCTGATGCACTAATTCATCATATTCTTTCTTTCCTTCCAACCAAATGCGTTTTGTCTACCTGCATTTTGTCTACAAGATGGAAGTATGTATCCAACTCTATCCCCACTCTTGATTTTCGTCGAGCTTTAGTTGGTAATAGAAAAGAAGATGAAAAGCTGCAGGAAACCAAACGGTTCATGAATTTTTTGGATAGGGTATTATGTCTTCATGAGAAGCCTAATATTCAGAAATTCTGTCTTAGTTGGGATGAACATTTTGATGAATCCCCGAGTAAATAACTGGATCGCTATTGTTGTTAAGTGTAAAGTTGAAGAACTTTTTCTTTCAGGAGTATCAAGAACTCCCTTCATATTTCCTCTATCATTATTTACCTGTGATTCGTTGACCGTGTTGGACTTAGGCATGACAAGACTCAATATTCCGAACAAAGTTCATTTTCCAAGGCTCAAGTTACTTCGGCTAAGAGATATGGATTTTGTGAATGGGTTCTCACCCAACCAATTACTTTCTAATTGCCCCATCCTTGAAGAGTTGAGTTTGATACACTGTCGTGGTTTGAAATCTGAAGTTCTATGCATTGCAAATCTTGCACTGAAGAACTTTACATTAGCTACTGTAATTTTGGAGAGTCTACAGTGAAGATTTGTTCACCTAATCTGTCGACCATCAATTACGGAAAACTCGTACCAGCAAACTTTGTAATCGACAGCTTCCCGTCACTAGTTGAGGCAGATATTGACATATCATATTGCAAATATAACGGCGGCACCGCCGAAAAATTTGTCCTAATCAAGCTTTTTGAAAAGCTTGCAAATGTAAAGCTTCTTAAAGTGTCTGGTACCTTCTTTCAGGTATGCCTAGATAATACTTCAAATGTTCTTGATGATTTTGTTGTTGTAAATTTAAAGAATGTAGCATTTCTGAAGTATATATTTATTGTGCCTATGGTTTTTCTGACTCTTATGCACTGGGATTCTTTGTTTTTTCTTAATGATTAGATTCTAAGTCAGGCGGATATCCTCTTAAACAATTTGCCTGCATTTAACAATTTGATACATCTGGAAGTTGGCTTAATTTCGGTTGCGAGAAGATTTTACAGGTTTCTCAAGCTCTCGCCTAATCTAGAATCAATTGTCTTTGCTAAGGCAAGTCAGTCACCTCTTACCTCCCGATATAGTAAAATGGATGTCTTTTTCGTTAGCATAGGCATTCAGTTCTCTCATTGAAAACTAGTGTCACCATATGTGGCAAAACAGGTTGATTTGTATTGTAAAACGTTGGTTTCCTAAACTGAACTCGTCATCTCCTTTGCAAGTCACTTAGCTTTCATTATCTTTCTTTTGCATACCCCTGTCTGGGCCATATCTTAAAAGTTAAAAACTAAGTAGTTTGTGCATGTGTTAGCATCACGACTTATTTCTTTTATTGTAATACATTTTGCTGATCTCTTGCTTTGATTGTTGTAGAGCATTCGCTTCCCTGACGAAGAAGATGATTGTTGGTCACTTGATCCTAAATGTTCTCTACCACACCTGAAGTCAATCAAATTCATAAATTTTGAAGGGTCGCCAATGGAGCTAAATGCGATTAAACTCTTTCTGAATTATACTGGATTTCTTGAGACTGTAACCATAGTAGCTTCTCCAGAGCTCTCCAACCACACTAATGAACAAGTAAATGTGATGAAGCTGTTACTAGTGTTTCCAAGATGAGCGATGAAAACGCTTGACAATACTTTCAGCATTGCTATTCTAATTTTTATGAGGATTCTAAAATCAGGGATAGGGTACTAAAATGTTTTTGATTCTGTCCCATCTTTTTTTGGGGAGTTAGTGTTTGGGGGTTAGCATTCTTTTGTGAGTTTCCCTGGGTATTGTTGCAAAAACGAAGTTGAAATTAGGGTATTTAATGGAAGTAATTTCTAGTTGGGTAATTCTTTTTTATTTTTATTTTGTTGATGATGTAATGATGCTCTAAAATTTAATGGTATCTGAAAATTCATCATCTCTGTTTGATGCAAATGTTAGTTTTTTGTTACTGATTCAAGCACATACCATATTTGTAAGTAGGTTTATTGTGATTAAATTTATTTGTGTTGTTTTGTAGCTTCGCAATTCGACTCAGTTGGTTGAATTTCGGATGTCTTGGAGTTTATAAGTTTTGTCTACCTGTGTTAATATGAGTTAAAGAGTTTCAACTTGTAAGGAATTGATGGATGAAATTTCAGAGGCATCTCAGGAAGGGGCTATGATTACACTACAAAGTGAAAAGGAATTCACATCAGTAAGTTCTAAAATTTTCATTTGCACTGCTCATTTCTTGGTTTTCATATATTAACAAAATTTGTTGAAATCTTGGACCGCATACGATCATTTTCATTTCCTAGAGCACCCAACTGTCTAAACCACAGTGAAGTTTGCAAGCTGCCTTCAGCCCTGTATTGATCCACTTGAGCGCCCACTAGAGGTATGGGTATTAGTATGTTCCGGTTGAAACATAACCTTGTCAGTCACAGTTTCATCTAGAACAACCTTACCTCTTTTCCTGTCCGTATTATATTGACGCATGGATTAATAGGAAAAGTCTTTCAGAACACTGTGAATATCATAGATCAGTTTTAACCAAACTTTCTCAACATCGTGTAACACATGCTTCCGTTCAGCACCTCAATCATCTTCGAAGTGTTTTTAAGTTTTTCTTGTTTGTCACTAATACCCCAAACCATACCAATCGGTTGAGCAGAAACAAAACTTAAATTTATCAATGGTTTTGTTGCCCTGGCCATCCTTTATTCATATTAAGCATGCATATGGTTCTTTTCCTAATTTTTGTGCAGACAGAAAAATGTTCCATTTTGGCTCTAAGTGAGCATAGGCCATACAAAGAAGGCGAAACACTCAGCCATCTCTTGTCACATTCCCTCGTGTATTAATGCACCAGCAAATTATTTATTTACTGATAGCTAGAATGTTATAAATTCACTTGTATACACATCTTACTCCAAATATACTAATTGAGATATCTGGATCATGGCATGTCCCTATCAGTATCCAATTGTTGGTGATAAAATCCATGACAGCCTAAGTTCCTTGGCTGAGAAAGGAAGAAGGATTTCTCAATCTGTGGTGACAATTTGAGGACCAATAAGAACATGGCTGAAGATCTACATGGATAGATAGATCTGGTCCCATAAAGGTCTATATAAGGGACATGAACTCCAGTCAATCTAATTCATTAAATAACACACCAAAAACCTTCTTCCCACAGTTCACCAGCCTCTTTTTGTCTCTTACAGAAACATATATATGGCATCGATGGCTCTCTCATCCCCATCATTTGCAGGCACAGCTCTAACTTTGAACTCACAATCAATATTCCCAACCAATGTCAGATCCAGTAGCAATGGAATGATCATAATGAGGAAGACATCAGCAAAGAAGCCTGCTGCTTCGTCAGGAAGTCCATGGTACGGTCCAGACCGTGTCAAGTACCTTGGACCCTTCTCCGGTGAGTCTCCATCATACCTGACCGGTGAATTCCCTGGTGACTACGGCTGGGATACTGCTGGACTATCTGCAGACCCAGAGACTTTTGCCAAGAACCGGGAACTGGAAGTGATTCATTCCAGGTGGGCCATGCTCGGGGCTTTGGGATGTGTTTTCCCTGAACTTCTTTCTAGAAATGGAGTTAAATTTGGAGAAGCAGTCTGGTTCAAAGCTGGTTCTCAGATTTTCAGTGAAGGTGGACTTGACTACTTGGGAAACCCCAGCTTGGTTCATGCACAGAGCATCTTAGCTATCTGGGCAACACAAGTAATCCTTATGGGTGCTGTTGAGGGATATAGAGTTGCCGGCGGTCCACTAGGTGAGATCGTCGACCCACTGTACCCAGGTGGTAGCTTTGACCCCTTGGGACTTGCAGAAGACCCAGAGGCATTTTCTGAGCTAAAGGTAAAGGAACTCAAGAATGGACGACTTGCTATGTTCTCCATGTTCGGTTTCTTTGTTCAGGCTATTGTTACCGGCAAAGGTCCTCTAGAGAACCTAGCTGATCACCTTTCTGACCCTGTGAACAACAATGCTTGGTCATATGCTACCAACTTTGCTCCAGGAAAGTGAGAACATTCATGAGAATGAACTAGGACTATCTCCTTCTTCACTACTAAATTTGTCATGTACACTCATTTAGCTTGTATATAATCTGGCATTGAGATCTATTTTGAAATTATATTTACTACGTTTATGTGTCCAAACTCATTAAAAATCTAACATCTGGTTTATAATTCTATTCCTACAATATTAAATTCATATACAAAGCATGACATTAGGCAGCGGTTCCAGCCAAAAGTACTGTGACCCATCCACATGTTCCATTACAACCGCTGTGACAGAACGACTTAGACTGAACTGTATCTAGAGCCAATCCAGTCTTGCTTGACATTGCTATGCGGTTGATTATATGCAAAACGTTATTTGACAATAACAACTGAGAGCATGTATCTAATAAACCTTGTATTTTTGGGTTAAGAAAAACCAATTTACGGTTACTTATTTATAGCATCCTTTCCTAGTGGTAACGGAATATCTCGTAGTGAGTAAATACCCTTTCTATCCTTTAATTAATACAAATCCTAATACAACCTCTTCAAATTTATTTTATTCTATTCTAACTACCGATTTTTATTTTTTTTCTCTCATCTTCATACCGGTTGAGATCAAAATTTCCCTCGTTAAAATTTTCAAAACCAATTAATTGTATCGTTGTAATCGTCGTATCAAATCATCGTCGATTACTCGATAGAAAGATGGCTTGATCGAAACAAACAAAACGTCAATCTGATAGTAGCAACAAACCAAACTGTACGGGTAGATTAAAACATAAAGAGATTGTTGAAGAAGATACTGAAGAAAGTGAAGAACACCAAGAACAACAAGATGATGATCTTGATTAGGCCACTGAATCAGATGATCAACCTATCAAGAAGTATCAAATGACCTCAATAAGGTAAGGGTTTACTATTAATTAGGTTTATTTTGCTTGAATTGAATGAAACTGTCACTAGAATTTTTAGGGTTTTCGGTGATTTCACATAATCGGTAGTTTCGGATGTGTTTTATCTACTGATTATGGTCGTGTTATTCATTCCTCAAGAACATCGACCATAATCGATAGATATGAGTAATACTTATCTACCGGTTCTTCAATGTATTATGTTTTCGGGATACTTTGAAGTTTTAATCGGTAGTTAATTTTAGTTTTTATCCTCCGATTATTTTGATGTGTTGGGATTTAGAAGATGAAACAATATTTATAATCGTTAGATAAGTACTAACACTTACTACCGATTACGTCAATTTTCGAAAATGAAAAAAAATTGGAGCTACATTATAATCGGTAGTAAAGGGCTTTTAATTATCTATCGATTGTGTTAGCCTCAAAACCATATGTTTTCTAGAGAAAAATTAATTATAATTGGTAGTTAATATTGGACCATTTACTACCGATTGTTGTTAACCGAAGGATAGTATAGAACCCGAACTACCGGTTATGTGTAATTGGTTGTTATTTCATATAATCTCTACCAATTGTAAAGTGTAGACAACTCAAAACTATCATTCAATTGTTTTCGGAAACTAACTTTACTTGCCTTGATTGCTCTTTGTTTTGCTTATTATGGAAATGTGAGCTAAGAAAGGCAAAGATACAGATGTTGCTGCAGAGCCTCGTCGTCCTGGGGGTCAAAGACTATAGGCTAGTGCATGAAGAAAGAAGAGCGCTCCTGAAGTCTCTATCGAAGATAGAACGCAATCACAACCTAGTCAACCAAGTGTAGAAGTAGGACAACCAAGTGTTCGTGAAGGAGAAGGACAAGCTACAGATGGAGAGCAAAAGAAACAAAAAAAGAAGAAAGGAGGACACTTGCCCCCCCACCTCTTTGATGCTGAAGGGTATTCCAGAAGCGTGATCCGTGGGTTACCAAGAGATTGAGGTAAATTGTTATTTGGATATAAAGATTCCTGGGCCAAGGTCATCTATTGTACCGAGGTAAAAATTTGAATCTTTTTTTTTTCTTAAGCTATTTAATTTTTATTCGTCGAAGTCATAACGTTTATTCTAATTATTTTGTAATCCGTCGTGTATAATAGGATCACACTCATGCGGTTCGTCTACTCAAAGCTACAGATGCACCAACTAAAATGCTTGATTGGGATTTAGATGGTGAATGTGAAAGGTTCAAGGAAATTGTACGCAACTCTGGGTTATCTACTGCAGCCGAGAATTCAATGGTTGAGCATGACAAGGTGGTGATATCAGCCTTTGTGGAGAGATTGTATAGGGAAACTGATACCTTCCATCTTCCATTTGGTGAGATGACGATTACCCCTGACAATGTTGTGCATATTTTGAGTCTCTCTGACCAGGATAAGGCAGTCAAGGATGATTACGTGAAGCAGTTGGAATGGAAGCATCTTTATGATTACACTAACAAGTGTTTCAGTGGGAGAAGAAGGAAGAAGATGAAGAAACCGTTGCAATAAGTCTTGTAACAGTCCATTATCAACGAATATCTTCAATCTATGAAACTTGATTTCTAACAGCGAGTTTGTAACACCCATATATCGTTGCAAACTCGGTGCTTTTATTATTTTCTCTCTTTTCACCTTTGTAAACACTTTTTGGGCTATGAATAAATTTTTTGAGAGTGTTTTCAGCATGAGGAGCTAAACCCCATCACTGGGACAATGGAGGAAGCCATATTTCATGATTGTGGTAACTATAAATAATTCTTTTATGACTTTTTGCATTAATTTAATTTGATTTATGATTTTTCACTAATTGGTTGACGTTTAATTTGATGGATCATGGTTAGCTTAAGTGTTTTGATGGTCCATGCTTAGGATTTACAGTCAATGTTTTGAAAATCTACTTTCGGCAAAAAATCAGAGTCAATACTTTTATCATATGAGCTATAAATTGTCTAGAGTTAATGTATGAATTCCATGAATATGGAAAATGGTGGAATCCTGAGTCCCAGTATCTCTAAATATTATTATCATCTTTTGTAAATATTTGCTAATATTAGAAATTAAATCTAGAATCAAATCTTAATAAGTCCGAGCAACGAACCCCTATTTACCACTTGTCTATAATCACATCAAATTTTTGGCGCCGCCGACGCGGACTTGATTTTAGGTTAGGGTTTTATATTTTTTTTTTAGGTTTAGTTTTTAGTTAGGTTAATTAGGATTTAATTTATTTTTATTTTTTTTCCTTTTCAGATTTTATGTGGTTATTCTCCTTGTCTTTGTTGTGCAGGTAAGGTTTTGCAATTTATTGTAGAAATTTCCTACCAAAAAAGGTAAGTAGTAAACCTCAAAAAAAAAAAAGATTTTTCATTTTTTTTTATTATTTATATACATTTCTTTTAGCTTTTAGCTTTTATTATATATATATATTACACGTGCATATACAACATTTTGCATTCGTAAGACTATCCATTTTAGGAAAACCCGTGGAAAAGTAAGCTGAACCCGCGTCTTGGACGGGAGTTAAGCTGAAATTCCACAAGCCTTAGCCTCATACCTTTGACCAGTCTTTGACTGTAGGTATATTTTGCTAAGGTAACCTGAGCTTACCTATTTAGTCAAACCTGCATTTGCACGTGCACCAAAAAATAAAAATAAAAATAAACATGTCGAACTGGTGTTACGATAGCCAATACAATGAATATCCGACTGAGTTTTAAACCGGACATTTTTTCCGTACTATGACCATAGTGTGGATAGTACTTGGGATCACTACCAACCCTCTAGAGGTTATGGTTCATACCATGGCGATCCCAATTACTATTCGTATGCGCACCAGTCATATGAACGGGAAAACGAGCAAAATTCGAGTTCTTCGTCTTTGGATGAGTTAATCAAACAATTGAAAACTAGTAATTTTTATGATTCATTTAATCCTATTCCTTCTCTAGAAGAGTCCCTCAAGCAGATAACTGAGTTAACACGTAGGAGCGAGATGTTAATGAAGGAATTTTTAGAACAAAATAAAGAACTTGCAGCTTTAAATACCGTTCTCAGTGAACTTAAAACACATTTAGATAAAATAGAAGAAGAACGGTTAGCTGCTAATATTGCTCAAAATGAACTTAATTGCCAAAATAGTGTTTCCAATTTTACCCTTGATAATAATGATGAATATTTACCTAAATTAGAGGACGAGGTTAGAATAGAAGACACTACTTATTTAGATAAGGTTCAATCATCTTCATATTATTATGATGATAAGGATATTGTTGATGAGGAAATTGAAATCCGTAGTCATAATGATAAGGAAATTTTCACAACAATTGAGTTTCACGATAATAATGATGTTTCTAGTTCCAACCCCAATAATATTGATGATTATTTTCATATTCAATAGGAAAAGGATTTAACTAGAAATACCATTGTTGTAAACAATGAAATATTTCCTTGTTATTATGAAGATGATAATGGCTTAGAGGAACGATTTTATCTCGAAACTAGATCATAGTCCCTCACGAAGATGATAGACTAGTAGAGTTTTTAAATATGAGTGAGGCACCACTTGATTATAACTTAAAAGAAGCATGACCATTTTCAGGAATCTAACGGTCTAGAAATTAGGAAAATTGTGGCTATTCTATCAAAGGCGTTGAAAATTCTAAGTTTACGGGTGAATACCATTCTCCCCATTTACCTTTGACTCTTATAAAGATCCCTCACTTGGACTTGACATATGTGCCTCTACCATTTCAAGAGATTATCTTCAAGAACTGTTTCCTGAGCCTAATTTTGTCCAAAATGAAATTCAGTCGTCAGAAACTCATCCTCTGGTTGATATGGTTTACCCGGTCCATGATACCATGATTTATTCTGTTGTCCCGCCAGTATTTTATTTATCAAATGTGGGAATGTTTAAATTTCAAATGTGTCAGATATTGAATATTGAAGCTAAACCTACTTATTTTAAGAAATATGAATCGACACATTTTCATGAGAATGACCATCATTTCGTATATTCCATTATGGTCAACAGAGTGAGTCAAATTAGATTGACTTCAAGGATCCGTAATTATTCAAATTATTATTGTATGATTTGCATGACTAATCCTTTCTTGTCCTGGCTGAAGACTTTAAACTTAGCGCTCTATGGGAGGAAACCCATATGCTTTTGGTACACGGTGTTGGTAATATCTTTTCCTATCTCTTTACTATGATCATTATTAATCTTGGTCCATGCTCTCATTCATTTATCTTTAGAACATCCAGGACTATGTTTAATTTAAGTTTGGGGGTAACGGAGAAAATTTTAAAAAATTTAGTTGTACCAAATACTCCAAAATCTAGACACTTATGAACAATTCAGGATGACAGTAACCATTCTAAGTAGATGGAAATAAAATTCTTGTCTATAGGAGTTGGTGCGCCCATCTAAATAGTCTATTCATAAAAGGACAAAGCTCAGGTGTTAGAAATAACATGGTATTCGTTACCATATCTCGGAGTCGTCACCAGGTCACGTTATGTTTTTATTTTTGCAACCTTTTGTGTTTCTCTAAGTGATTTGGTGGGGAACTAGTATCGCCTTGTTGTCGCCATGATGAAGTAGAATGATTGAGATCAAACCCCATTATTTTAATTAAACTTGATATTAAAAAAGACACTTGGATAACAATATGTGTGTGTTCTTCCTGTCTCCGTCTCCTAAGCAAGCGTGGAACGCAGGATCCATGGGAACTATCATGTAATCTGCTGGCAAGGAGCATGGGCTTAAACTCAAAAGATCTAATCATGTCGTCGGAAAAAAATAAATAAATAAAAAGTAAAAAAATAATAATTGTATATATTCAATAAATGGACCACTGGGGCCCTTGTATATACCAGCTGAGTTGATAAAAAGAAATTAGGATTCAGACAAGTGGGTGCGTGTCTCAATCTATTAGGGACAGAAGATCATACAGATCGTCTGGGGAACACTGTTCACCTTAGTCAACATGTGCATAACTCTATCTCCATATCCATATTCTTAATTTATTCATGTGATTGTGGTTTGTTAAATTACGAGTATTGTGGTCAACTGTACGAATTTCTGAGTAGTGCTTTGTTTTCTTATATATGAATGTTAGTACGCTCGAGTGCAAACTCGTGTACAACAATTGGATTCAAAACAGGGTAATTCCTCCCATAGCCAAAGTGTTTAGTAGCCAACTAAATAACATGTTTAGTGGCTACCCTCAATCGTTCACAAGTAGCTAGGGTTTGGAGTAAAAGTTTTGTAGGTATATCTCTTGTTAACCCTCACGAGACAAAACTCCTCCATTAGGGACACCTAGGGGTTTAAAGGCTTGTTGCACACGCTAAGTGCAATCGCGATGCCTGCGACAGTGAGTTAGGATTTTTATTTTCTAGATTAGATTTTCTCGAGGACTAGCAAATAATAAGTTTGGGGGTATTTGATAGACACATTTTTATGTCTGAGTTATCTCAATTCTTTATATTTATAGTTTTCAATTTATTTACTAACATTATTATTTTATTATATTTTTAGGTATTTTTGAAGAATAATTAATCGTAGGAAAATTGGCTAAAAAGTGTTAAAAACACCTTCAAAAGTGATGCACCCCAATCAACTGATAAAGGCACCCACGATTTGATAAATTCACCCATTCCTTCCATTTCAAATACAAAGCTTGGCGGGAAATTTAAATCTCATTTGCGTGAATCAGTGAACACTAATTTTGGGTCAAAATCGAGTTTTAAGACAAGATTATTGTTTACCTTACGTATAGGTGTTTAGAAAGTGTGGGACTCGATCAAATCAAAACATAATCAGATAATTTTGGAAAGAAAATCGGGGAAAAAAGTTGGTTAGCTTTTGGGTTTTATTTTAAAGAGAAACAAAATATTCTCTCGAGTTTATCGTCTCAACAAGATTTAGAAAGCTTTTATTCTCGAGCATAAGAAGGAAACAAGATCAACAGAATGGTTGCAACAACGAGGAAGAATAATGGCCGAATAAATATTCCATTAAAGAGAAGAGATTCGTGAAGATTGAACAAGATTTGAGGAGCTTTGGGTGTTCGATTATAAATAGCTAAGTCTTAGAAGAGATTTGGGGGATGGCAGAGGCCAGAAACGCAAGAAAAATAACTCAGAAAAAAAATCCAACTGCTCCCAGGGTAAAGAAGCAAGAAGATGAAGAAACCTTTGCAATAAGTGTTATAATAGTCCATTAGCAACAATTATGTTCACTCAATTAGCAACAGATATCTTCAATCTGCGACACTTGCTTTGTAACGAACCCCTATTTACCACTTGTCTATAATCACATCAATATTGTTCTTTTGTAGGTATTTTCGTGTAATTGACAAGTGTGGAAAATTTGGCTTGAAAAATGCTAAAAACACCCTATAAAAGTGATAAAGGCACCCGAAGGATAATTGATAAAGGCACCACACTATGTGATAAGGGCACCCACCCTTACAAATTCAAAAAGGAAGCTTGGCGGGAAAAATTCTTTTTCATCTGCGCGATTCGTAAACACAATTTGAAAGGGTATTTTAAAAGTTATTACAACGAGATTGTTCTTTACTATCTAATATGAACAGGCACATATGAAATCAAATCTAATCCACGTCAATATATACACGGTTAAGAAAACAGGTTGGTTGCGACAAGAAAGGAAAGAAATAATCTTCATAGAATAGTGAAAACATTCGTTGTTGGTTTGTAATAAGGAAAGTTTATCTCCTTAAAGATTCACCAGTGAGAAGAAGGAAAGAAAATCATACAAAGGGAAGAAAATGTGATCACCGGGATTTTTTCTTTACTACTGGAATAATTCCCTTTCATTAAAAGAGATTTCGAGAAGATTTGGAGTGGTTGGGGTTGTTACAACATAAATAGGGGTCGAGTGAAGCAAGAGGGGAGGCGGTTGCCAGGAACGAGAGAAATGGCCTTAGAATTTATTTTTTCCAGAAACTAGGGTTCTTGAGACGACGAAAGCAAGGAAAAAGAAGAAGATAATACACTTCGAAACTGTCATTAATGGTGTTGCCTCTTCTTTTAAATTCAAACCTTCAGCAACAGTTTTCGAGTCTTTCGGCTACATTCCTTGCAACAGTTGGTGAATTTAAAGCAACAAAAAACCGCCTTTTACAACTGCACCAGCGAACATCTTTTCTCTGCTGCATCTGAGGTTTGTTCTTCTATTAATGATTTCATGGTGTGTCATAAAATCATTAAGAAACAATAAAAGAAAATTATAAGTCCTTTTTCCATAATAATAAAATTCAATGTTTAATCAAGAATATTGTGTTTTTATTATCATCCTGAGTGGCTAAATTTCTTTTCTAGGATTAGAGATGAAACCAATTTATGTATGCTAGGTAATTTTAATCTTTTTCCTAATAATCTTCATATCGGCCCTTATATTTTCGTGTGTAACGATAATAATTTATTTTTACTTGTCCTCATGCTTGATTAATGAATCATTTGTCTATTTTGAGACTATCATTTAAGTAGAGAAAATTATTAATATTTTAAAAATAAAAATCGATTTAAAAAGTTATATTTTCTGAGACGTAGAAATTGACCTAAATCGTCTTGTGTACTATTTTGAAGATTATTATTGGGAGAAATTATAATAACCTAGTATACATAATTGTGGTGGATTCTTGATATCCTAGGCTCTCTTTTATTAAGTACAAAAACCATTTTTAGCATTTTAAGCATCTTTAGCATTTTAGAAACCAACCACTATTCCAATCAATTGTGTTAGCACTTTAATTAATAAAAAAAATTAGGTTTTACAATTTTAAAAGTCTCAGAGGACGAATCCTTATTTGTATATTATCTTATCGATAGTTGTGCACTTGCGGTAAATTAAAAAATAACCCATCAAGTTTTTGGCGCCGCTGCCGGGGATATTTAGAATTATGATCTTTAATATTTTTTTTAATTAGTGCTAAGTAGTTAGGATTTTATTTTACTTTTATTTTTCTTTTCTAGATTTCATTTGGTATTTTCTTGTCTTTGTTGTGCAGGTGATATATTACAATTTTTTTGTGGAAAATTGCCTACCATAAAGGTTAGTAAATTCCAATTTTTTATTTCATTAATTTTTATTTTTAGATTTTCATCAAATTCACTAGATAAGAAACAATTTTAAAATTTAGATTTTATTTCCTTTTTGGTGTGATTGTGTATATTTTGTTTTTCATTTTATTATTATAAAAAAAACATTTGCACACACCATTTTGCACCTTCGTCAGATCAACGATTTTTAGGGAAGCCCGTGGATAAGTAAGCTGAACCCGTGCCGTTGGCCTTATTGGAGTTACCAGCAGAAAGTTCACAAGCCTTAACCTTGTACGTTTGACCAGTCTTTGACTATATGTATATTCTGTTAAGGTAAACCAAGCTTACCTAAATTAGTGAACCCTGTATTTGCATGTGCACAAATTCTTGTCAAACACTAGTATTTTTGCTTGTGTATGCCTCGTCGGATACGTGTAGGAAATAGACTTGAAGAAAACCATTTGTATTGTTTGAGCCATATCCCTAACACGTTTATTGGTGGTACATCATATTTTCTGCAATGGGTGATAATAATAGTGAAAACCAGGTTAACAAAATCCAAGAGACCGTATGAACCCTTCTAGAGTAGTACGTGAAGATGGGGTAGTTTTACCCGTTTCTAATGGAGAATTTGATATCAAACCTGGAATAATTAACATGCTTCGTACATTTAGGGGGTTAGATAATAAGAATCCCTATACCCATATTGGAGACTTTGAAATTATTTGTGGGACCATGAGTTACCCAAATGTCTCGGTAGATGTTCTTAGGTTGCGTTTGTTCTCTTTTTCCCTTGATGAGAAGGCCAAAGAGTGGTATCATTTCATTCCCGTTAAAACAATCACCACTTGGGATGGCCTTGTAGAGGCCTTTATTAAGAAGTCCTACCCACACCATAAGACTACTGTTGTTCGTCAGTCTATTCAAACCTTTAAGCAAAAACTAGGTGAAAACCTACATGATTATGTAGAAAGGTTTAGTGAGTTGTTATACCAGTGTCCGCATCATGGTTTTGAAAAAGCCCATATAGGCCAAATCTTGTATGAGGGCCTAGATAGTGAAACCCGTATGTAGGTAGAAACAATGAGTGGTGGAGAGTTTACCCATCAGAAGCCTGATAAATGTTTTGACTCGTTCATCGAGTTAGATGATAAAACTAGGCAGTGGGCTTCAATGAGAGAACCAGAAATATCTAGAAACTCAATTCATATGGTCAATAAAGTTGATAATGGTTCAGTTATCCTTAGGCGTCTTGAGGCCTTAGAGATTAGAAGACAAAAAGGGTCGAGTCAGGTTATGGGCTATAACAATGAGCCTCAATTTTACCCAAGTGAAACTACCCGTGATCAGGTTAGCATTTTACATGGCGGTATGAACTCGAAATATGAGGGTCGACCCAAATTTGACCCATATTATAATACCTATACCCCTGGTTGGAGACATAACCCCAATTTCTCGTGGTCAAAAGGGGCCCATCAAAGCAATGCATCTAGCAACCCACCACCAGGTTTTCCTAGGAATCCAAATCAAGCCCAAGAACCAAGCCAAGCTGATACTAAGTTGATGACTTTAGAAGAATCTCTGAAACTCTTAGCCAATCAAGTTGTCCAAAGCAGCCAAAGGTTCGATAACTTCATCTTGATGAGTCAACGTAACCAACAAAATACTGCTCAACCTATTAGCAACTTAGAAACACAAATAGTCAACTTTCAAACAGGCTAAATGATAGGGATAATGGGAAATTTCCTAGCTAACCAACTCCTAATCCGAAAGGAGTCCACCAGATAAACGGGTCAGGTAGATCTACTGAGCACGTTCAAGCATTCATTACCCCAAGAAATAGAAAAACAGTTGAAAACGCAGTAGAACAACCTAAGGGTAGTAATCAAACTGAAAAGGAGTGTGAAGTAGATGAAAGTCCTAGAGACACTAATAGGCCTGAGAAATTTACGGGCCCAAGTGAGGAAAATGTCCCTGAAAGAATATTTACTCCACCTGCACCATTTCCCAAGGCTTTCCAAGAAAAATCCTGGCAATTATGCTGAAATCCTGGACATCTTTAAGCAGGTTAAGATCAACCTTCCCCTGCGAGATGCAATTAAACATATGCCAATTTATGCCAAATTTTTAAAGGATATGTGTACGGTCAAACGAGACATGGGTGTCCGTAAAAAGGCATTCTTGACCCAACAATTTAGTTCCCTACTTACATAACAGTACCCAGTCAAATTCAAAGATCCTGGGGTTGTCCCACTGTCACTTGTACTATAGGAAATCAACGGATAGAAAATGCACTTCTAGATCTTGGGCTAGTGTGAATATTTTACCATTCTCGGTATACGAACAATTTGGACTAGGTGAGATGAAACCAACTAGGATTACACTTCAGATAGCCGATAGGTCAATCAAGATTCCACGTGGAATTACTGAAGACGTGTTGGTTCAGGTAGAGAACTTCATATATCCAGTTGAATTTGTGATTCTAGACACTCAATCTATATCAGACTGAGAAATCAATATACCTATCATCCTAGGCAGTCCATTTTTAGCAACTGCTAGGGCGATAATCAATTGTCAAAACGGTCAAGTGGAATTCTCTTTTGGAAATCAAAAAGTCTCGGTGAATGTTTTTAAAGCCTTCCAAGCCCTTTCAGACCATGACCACTATGAATTTGTATGCATGATTGGTTCTCTAGTTGAGAACACTTTTAACACTAATAGTGTTAATGATCCGTTAGAGGCCTGCTTGGCCCATTTTGGAGCCTACTACGATGAGGATAGTCATTTTGAAGAAGTTAATGCGTTGTTAGATTCCGCGCCAGTAATGGATTATGGGAAATGGAAACGTAAACCTGAACCTCTTCCACCTACTACAGATAAACCCGTCCCATCTTTAGTTAAAGCTCCCACCCTTGAATTTAAGTCGTTACCAGATACTTTGAAATATGTGTTTCTAGGTAATGAGAATACTCTTCTTGCCATAATTGCTTCTGACTTAGAGCCCGATCAGGAAAAAAAACTAGTTAGCGTTCTCCAAGAGCACAAGACTGCCCTAGGGTGGACCATAACAAATTTGGAAGGTATTAGTCCTGCTGACTGTATGCACCGAATCTATCTAGAGGAAGGTGCCAAAACTTCAAGAGAAATTCAGAGACGTTTGAACCCCAACATGAAATATGTTGTCCGCACATAAGTGCTCAAGTTCTTAGATACGGGTATCATCTACCCCATCTCTGATAGTAAATGGGTTAGCCCTGTCTAGGTTGTCCCAAAGAAGCATGGGATTACTGTAGTTGAGAATGAGAACAATGAATTGATCCCCACCCGAGTTACTACTGGGTGGAGAGTTTGTATAGACTACCGTAAGCTGAACTCAGTCACTAGGAAAGACCATTTTCCTCTACCATTCATTGACCATATGCTAGAAAGATTAGGAGGCCATAGCCATTACTGTTTTCTAGATGGATTCTCTGGGTATAACCAAATCCCCATAGCCCCAGAAGACCAAGAGAAGAAAACCTTCACATGTCTATTTGGTACTTTTGCTTACATGCGTATGCCTTTTGGGTTTTACAATGCACCCGTAATATTTCAACGTTGCATGTTAAGTATCTTCTATGACATGGTGGAGCGTTTTCTCGAGGTCTTCATGGATGATTTTTTGTCTTTTTGGTTCTTCTTTCGATGAATGTTTGCACCACCTTACACTAGTTCTAGAACGTTGTAAAGAAAAGAACTTAGTCCTAAACTGAGAAAAATGTCATTTTATGTTTAAATCTAGAATAATGTTAGAACATGTGGTGTCCGCTAAGGGGATAGAAGTTAATAAAGCCAAGGTTGACCTAATTTCAAAACTAAGGCCTCCTAAAAATGTAACAAGTGTTAGATATTTCCTTGGTCATTGATAGACACATTTTAGTGTCTAATTTGCACCTTAGTTTCTATTAAGTTAGTATTCGATTTTGCATATATTACGTGTTTTTATGCTTTTGTAGGTACATTTGAAGAATAAAGATTTGTGGAAAAATTGGCTCAAAAAGTGATAAAGGCACCCAAGGACAAGTGTTATTTGGCACCGTAGAAGTGGATAAGGGGTACCCTCGAGTCAAATCGGGTCAAATCGGGTCAAACCCGAGTCAAATCGGTCAACCCGAGTTGACCGAGTCAACTGCAACACGGGATCGGTCGGGAAACTGCTGTATTAAACTGGACACTTTGATTCACGGTTAAACTTGCATATTTTCGGCTCAAATTGATACACAAGATAGATGGGACCAATACAAGACTAAACACGTGAATAATTAGAGGTTTACGCAGGAAAAATAGCCCCAAATCCGAGTTTCGCCGGAAAAAGGGTATTATACTATGATTCGGATTTGGATGAATTTGGGAGTGTTTCAAGGAGCTCTATTAGGTTTAGAAGACTCACAAGGATCCCTAGAGACTATATATACCAAGAG
>JAJJMC010011550.1:2121846-2132877 GCA_023531435.1 Papaver californicum
GGTTTAGAAGACTCACAAGGATCCCTAGAGACTATATATACCAAGAGAAGCCAAGAAGAACGGGGGAGAGAGCTTAGAAATCACTTTTCGGAGTCGCCGGGATTGTGGCCGGAAACTGGACCGATCCGGCCACTGCTGCTGTCACCGAGTCCGGCTGTTCTTCATCAACTCCATCGGAGAAGAAGACACAGCAACACGTAAAAAGTGTTGCTGTTCTGTTGCCTAGAGTTTTGAATTCCCTTTCCCTTTTCTTTGCCTTAGCCTTTTGCAACGGCTGAACCTTGTTCTGTAACACTTATAAACGCGTCTGTTCAGCTGTTGCACCATTATTCAACCTTGTAATCAATATTTTGAGCAATGAAAAGATCTTTTGAGCAAGTTTTCTTCACCATGAGCTAAGTCTATTTACTGGGATGATGGAGGAGATTTTTCTCTCAATTTTATGTGGTAAGTCTATTTTTAATTAATTAATTATAATTCTTTTGTTATTAAAATTGCATAGTTTCGTAATAGAAAAACGGTTTTCTTTCAACAATTGTGCTTTTGCTTGATGGATTATGCTTGGTTAATTAATTTTGATAGTCCATGCTTGTGATTTACCTCTGTTTGTTAGCATAACAAAACCAATATTGGCAATTATTTGTGCTTCAATTAATTTAAAAAGAATTATCTGATTAATCACATAGGTTGTTAGAATTAACTGAATCTTGATTCCTGGTTTTCCCCATATTTTCTAAAAATCATCTCTAGTTTATTTTCCTGATTTTTATTAGTTTAGGTTTAATCCATTATTTTCTAAAATCATTACCTTCACAAGTTCGAGAATCGAACCCTCTTTTTACCACTATATTAAAATTACATCAGTCATGCTGGATTTTATCGTTGTTTCATCAAAGACTTTAGCAAGATGCCTTACCTCTGTCAAACCTACTTGCTAAAGATATTGCGTTTGTATTTGATGAAGCCTGTGTTGATGCTTTTGAGAAGCTTAAATCTTTGTTAACTTTTTCCCTTATCATCCGACCACCTGATGGAACATCCCGTTCGAACTCATGTGTGATGCGTCTGATTATGCGGTCGATGTTGTCCTTGGCCAACGACATGATAAAACACCTTCTGTGATTTATTATGCCAGTAAAAACCTAACTGATGCCCAAGTGAATTATACCACCACTGAAAGGAATTTTTATCCATTGTATTTGCGCTTGATAAATTTTAACTCATACCTTCCTGGGTCAAAAGTTATAGTTTACTCTGACCATACCGCGCTCAAGTATCTTCTATCTAAGAAGGATTCGAAGCATCAACTGATTAGATGGGTTTTACTATTCTAAGAATTTACTTTGGATATTCGTGATAAAAAGGGTTCTTAAAATATAGTAGCCGACCATTTATCTCGTATCCTTGTTGAGTCTAGAGATGATGAGAGACCAGTCTTTGACACATTCCCTGATGAACAATTGTTTTCCATCTCTCAGTTACCCTGGTTTGCTGACACTGTTAATTATTTGGTAACTGGTCTGAGCATTGGTCTAAACAAGATAGAGTTAAGTTCTTGTCTGAGGTCAAACATTTTTTCTGGGATGATCCATACTTATTCAAATATTATCCTGATCAGATCATTTGTCGTTGTATTCCTGATAACGAAATCTCTAGTGTGCTTACTTTCTGTCACTCTGAAGCCTGTGGGGGTCATTTTAGTGTCAAGAAAATAGCTGCTAAGGTCTTGCAATCTGGTTTCTATTGACCGTATTTATTTAAAGATTCCCACAAATTTCGTCAAAGTTGTGAAAGATGTCAAAAATTAGGAAGATTGACCCGCCGTAATATGATGCCATTGAATCCTATATTAATAATAGAAATATTTGATGCATGGGTTATAGATTTTATGGGTCCCTTGTTAATTCTTTTGGAAACTTTTATATTCTGATAGTTGTTGACTATGTGTCCAAGTGAGTTGAAGCTATAGTTACCAAGACAAACGATCGCCACGTTGTGATCAAGTTTGTTAGAACGAACATTTTCTCTCGTTTTGGTATGCCTTGAGAAATTATTAATGATGGAGGTTCCCATTTTTGCAATCGATCTTTTGAGGCCCTCGCCAAGAAATACTCCATCACCCATAAGTTTTCTACACCTTACCATCCACAGACTTGTGGCCAAGTAGAAGTGTCTAATAGGCAAATCAAACAAATATTGGAAAAGACCGTAAACCCTACCCGAAAAGATTGGTCTTTACGTTTATTGGATGTCTTATGGGCCTACCGAACTGCTTTTAAGACTCCCCTAGGGATGTCTCCGTACATAAGGTAAAGCCTGCCATTTTCCAGTAGAGTTAAAACACCGTGCTTATTGGGCCATCAAACAGCTGAAATTTGACATGTCCACTGCTGGAGCCAACCATAGAATATGACTTAATGAGGTGGAAGAAATTCGCAATGATTCGTACCAAAGTGCGAAAAATTTACAAAGAGAAAACCAAAGTTTTCCACGAAAAATCGATCATTCGAAAGTCATTTACACCAGGCCAAAAAGTTCTCTTGTATAATTCTCGTCTTTATCTCTTTCCTGGTAAGCTTAGATCTTGTTGGACTGGACCATTCTATGTCAATTCTGTGTCTCCGCACGGTGCTATTGAGATTATAAATCATGATACTAAAGAAACTTTCAAAGTCAATGGTCAACGATTGAAACCATATATATAATTGACCAACTCTGAAGTGGAAAATATAAATTTAGAGGATCATGTTTATCATGACTAATTTTCTACAGGTACATATTGTCTGGATGAAGACATGAAACTTAGCGCTCTATGGAGGCAACCCATATGCTTTTGGTACACGGTGCTGGTAATATCTTTCTTTATCCCTTTTACTTTGTTCATTATTCTTTCTTTGTTCATGCTTTCATTCATTTATCTTTAGAACATCGAGGGGTATGTAAAGTTTAAGTTTGGGGGTAAGGGAGAATTTTTTTAAAAATTTAGTTGTACCAAAAACTCCAAAATTTAGAAACTTGTGAACAATTCAGGATGACACTAACCATTCTAGGTAGATGTAAACAAAATTTCTTGGTTGTAGGAGTTCAAAGACCCATCTAAATGGTCTATTCATACAAGGACAAAGCTCAGGTATTATAAATAACATGATAGTCGTCACCATATCTCGGAGTCGTCACCATATCACGTTCTGTTCTAATTTTTGCAACCTTTTGTGTTTCTCTAAGTGGTTTGGTGGGGCACTAGTATCGCCTTGTTGCCGCCAGGATGAAGTAGAATGAGATCAAGCCCCATTATTTTAATTGAACTTGACCAATGATGTGATTTTATATAGTGGTAAAAAGAGGTTCGATTCTCGAACTTGTGAAGGTAACGATTTTAGAAAATATTATACTAAATCTAAACTAATAAAAATCAGGAAAATACACTAGAGATGATTTTTAGAAAATATGGGAAAAACCAGGAATCAGGAATCAGGTAATTTCTAACAATTCATGTGATTAATCATGTAATTCTTTTTAACAATTTAATTCAAGTTTGCCAAAAATATGTTTCCTAAAAGAATAATTGTAAATCCTAAGCATGAGACATCAAGAGTAATTAACTAAGCATGACCCATCAAAAGAGAACACAACTATTTAATAAAAACCATTTTTTTTCTAATTTAAATCCATGCAAATAATAATAAAAGAATTATAAATAATTATTAGAAAATAATTAAATCACATAAAATTGAGAAAAATACCTTATCCATCATCCCAGTAAATAAACTTACCCCATGGTGAAGAAAACTTGCTCAAAAGTTGATTTCATTGCTCAAAATATTGATTACAAGGTTAAAGAATAGTGCAACAGCTGAACAGATACGTATATAAGTGTCACAGAACAGGGTTCAGCTGTTACAAAGAGCTTTAAGCAACAGAACGTTCAAAACTTAACGCAACAGGAGCAGAGCTGCAACAGTGGAACAGCAACACTTATAAATGTTACTGAGTCGTCTTCTTCGGTGATGGTGGATGAAGAACACGCCGGCCGGAGCACCATCAGGTCACCGGCGGCACCGGAACTTCACCGGATTTTCTCTGAATCGCTCTCTAGGCTTCTCCCCTTATTTCTGAGGCTTGTAAACTCTTTATATAGGCCCTGTGAATCTTCTAGGATGTTCTAATCCCATTATAACTCGGTGATTTGATGAGAAATCAATAGTAATCCAAAACAGATATGTGTTCCTGTTTCCGTCCAAATTCATGCTTCTCCAGCCCTTATCTTCGGCTTCTAAAGCTTCTAATCGATTATACGAACCTTTAATTAGATTGGGTACTTATCAATTTGTGATGAAATCGCTAAAAAAACTGGATCACAATTCTGCTGCCGATGAAGCTTTGACTCGATGAAGCTTTGACTCGGTCAACTGACTTTGACCGAGTTGACTGGGCCGAGTTGACCCGCTGAGTTGGTCCGATCCAGCTCATCCCGATCCAAGGGTGCCCCAATCCAAAGTGTGGGTGCCTTGATCCATATTTCCGGGTGCTTTGAACACTTTTTGAGCCAATTTTTCCACAAATCTTTATTCTTCTAATGTACCTACAAAAGCATAAAAACACGTAATAGACACAAAATCGAATACTAACTCACTAGAAATTAAGGTGCAAATTAGACACTAAAATGTGTCTATCAACCAATAATTGGAAAAAAAAACACTTGGATAGCAATATGTGTGTGTTCTCCCTGTCTCTGTCGCCTAAGCAAGCGTGGAACGAAGGATCCATGGGAACTATCATGTAATCTGCTAACAAGGAGCATGCGCTTAGTTTCAAAAGATCTACTCATGTTGTTGGAAAAATAAAATAAAAATAAATAAATAATTGTATATATTCAATAAATTGACCGCTGGGGCCCTTGTATATACCAGTGGGTGCGTATCTCAATCTGTTAGGGTTCATCTTGGCACTGACGATCATACAGATATTTTGGGAAACACCGATCACCTTAGTTAACATGCTCACACTTCTATCTCCATATCCATTTTCTTAATCTATTCATGTGATTGTGGTTTGTTAGATTCCGAGTATCGTGGTCCATTGCACGACTTTCTAAGTAGTGCTTTGATTTCTTATATATGAATTTAGTACGCTCGAGTGTAAACTCGTGTACAACAATTGGATTCAAAACAGGGTAATTCCTCTCATAGCCAAAGAATTTCGTAGCCAACTAAATAGCATGTTTAGTGTCTACCCTCAATCGTTCAGAAGTAGATAGAGTTTGAAGTATAAGGTTTTGTGGGTACACCTTTTGTAGTCGTGATTCCTACGAAAGTGTGTTAGGATTTTTATTTCATTTCTAGATTAGATTTGCTCGAGGACTAGCAAAATATAAGTTTGGGGGTATTTGATAGACACATTTTGTGTCTGATTTGATCTCACATTTATATTGTTAATTCTCAATTTTTTGTACTAATATTGTTCTTTTGTAGGAATTTTCGTGTAATTGACAAGTGTAGAAAATTTGGCTTGAAAAATGCTAAAAACACCCCAGAAAAGTGATAAAGATACCCGAGGATAATTGATAAAGGAACCCCACTATATGATAAAGGCACCCACCCGTACAAATTCAAAAAGGAAGCTTGGCGGGAAAAATTCTTTTTCATCTGCGTGATTTGTAAACACAATTTGAAAGGGTATTTCAAGAGTTATTACAACGAGATTGTTCTTTCCTATCTAATAGGAACATGCACATATGAAATCAAATCTAATTCACGTGAATATATTCACGGTTAAGAAAACAGGCTAGCTGCGACAAGAATGGAAAAAAATATTCTTCATAGAATAGTGAAAATATTCGTTGTTGTTTCGTAATAAGGAAAGTTTATCTCCTTAAAGATTCACTAGTGAGAAGAAGGTAAGAAAATCAGACAAAGGGAAGAAAATGTGATCACCGGGATTTTTTCTTTACTGCCGGAATAATTCTCTTTCATTAAAAGAGATTTCGAGAAGATTTGGAGTTGTTGGGGTTGTTACCATATAAATAGGGGTCGAGTGAAGCAAGAGGGGGGATCCCAAGAGGGGAGGCGGTAACCAGGAACGAGAGAAATCAACTTAGAATTTTTTTCCCCCAGAAACTAGGGTTCTTGAGACGACGGAAGCAAGGAAGAAGAAGAAGATAATACACTTCGAAACTGTCATCAATAGTGTTGCCTCTTCTTTTAAATTTAAACCTTCAGCAACAGTTTCGAGTCTTTACGCTACAATCCTTGCAACAGTTGGTGAATTTAAAGCAACAGAAAACCGCCTTTTACAACTGCATTAGCGAATAGCCTTTCTCTTCTGCATCTGAGGTTTGTTCTTCTTTTAGTGCTTTCATGGTGTGTCATAAAATCATTAAGAAACAATAAAAAAAAATGTAAGTCCTTTTTCCACAATAATAAAATTAAATGTTTAATCAAGATTATTGTGTTTTTATTATCACCATGAGTGGCTAAATTTCTTTAGGGATGAAACCCATTTATCTATGCTAGGTAATTTTAATCTTTTTCCCTAATAATCTTCATATCGGCCCTTATATTTTCGTGTGTAACGATAATAATTTATTTTTACTTGTCCTCATGCTTGATTAATGAATCATTTGACTATTTTGAGACTATCATTTAAGTAGAGAAAATTATTAATATTTTAAAAATAAAAATCGATTTAAAAAGTTATATTTTCTGAGACGTAGATATTGACCTAAATCGTCTTGTGTACTATTTTGAGATTATTATTGGGAGAAATTATAATAACTTAGTATACATAATTGTGGTGGATTCTTGATATCCTAGGCTCTCTTTTATTAAGTACAAAAACCATTTTTAGCATTTTAAACATCTTTAGCATTTTAGAAACCAACCACTATTCCAATCAATTGTGTTAGCACTTTAATTAATTAAAAAAATTAGGTTTTACAATTTTAAAAATCTCTGTGGAGGAATCTGTATTTGTATTATTATCTTATTGATAGTTGTGCACTTGCGGAAAATTAAAAATAACACATAAGAAACCTTTGAATGGAAAATTAATAAACAACTGAGATTACAACTCAGCAAAAGAGTTTTGGTCGCTGGCGGCTTAGACTCGACCGGGTGACCAAAACTCTATCAACCGACAGATTTTTTTTCGCGATGTGCAAATCGATAAATATGTCGGTATGTCCACCTAATTTTCCCATTTATCTTTTCCATAATGGCTCAAAATAGGATTTAGTTGTTTGGGACTGTATAGGACTTGCCCTTAAAAGATAGGTTATCAAGAATTAAAAGAGTAGCAGAAAAGATTTTGGGCTATGTGATTTTTATTTTATTTTTGTGATTCTAGGCTATGTGATTCAATGTGATGCATATACCATTCAGTCGCTAATCAGTTTTGTGAAAGCATAATTATTCTCTCTATGTTCTGTAATTTACTTAATGTAAACAATATTTTTTCTTTAAGTTATGGTTCACATTGTAATTTGTAATATATACAATAAAAATTTGTTGAATTTCGAAACTCAACATGCTTTGATTACATCAAGAACTATTCTTTTCTATCTCATTTATATTAGATAGCTACTCTTTTGGATTAGTTATCATCTGGTATAACCAATACATCTGGATTGAAGTTAGATGGTTTAATTCACAACTTTTCTTTCCAAATATTGGGGTATTACTTTCTACTTTTTCCTTGGGGAAATAAAATCTCAGGGACGGCCTAGTAATGGAAATTTACTTTAAAACATTCGGAAGAGATAGTGCTTTTATATCGTATACATTATTTTATTTTATTTAGCTAAAGAGAAACAGGAGGGGAACATAAAGCGAGAACATCCCGAGTAGATAAGTAAAAAAAAAAAGAAAAAGGATCAAAAAAACGAAAAATTACATCAACAAGCTCATACAAAGGGATCATCCGAAAATTCTTTTCAAGAGCTTTCAAGTAAATTCCCTGTTTTGATTTAGTATTTTAATTTTTAGCACCTCACAAAAACAAAAAAATATCTGATTGGGAAGACGGAGTATCTTCTATCACCTCCCATACCGACAATGATGAAAATATTAGATAGTCATCATATTCATTATCACCTGTATACGTGGATAGTCTAGTACATCTGATAGTATTAACGTTAGCAACCATGTTGAATTTCTGAGAGGAAATCGATTTCTTTGTTTCTTGTTTTTTATGAATAAATCTCACCTTCCTCCCCAGATAAATCCGCCTAGTGAGTTCCGTTTAATGAGCCATGACTCACAGTATTAACAACATTACTACCAAGACGAATAGTAATAGGAGATATTCGTTAGCAACCTTTGTTGCTAATTCTTCTATGGCTCGATTAGCTGCTTCAAGCGCTATTTATTCAACAATTTCAAGTTGAGCACTGCTGATATTGAGCGTACTCACTCTAACTGTAGTTTCACTTTGCGGTGAAGTCACAATATTTTCCTCAGTGGAAGCAACACCTACAGCCTATTCCTCAACCGAAGCATCATTTACAACCTCTGTATTAACCAGAGGCACCCTATTTTCATTCATATCACCGTTCGCATTATTAGAACCATTAGAACTTTGTTGTTTATTACCTTCTGGTGTGTTAAGAGAAGGTTTTTTTTTGATCGATCAAGAAAAAATTCATTAAAGATGAGGTACTTAAGGGGGGTACCTCAACCCAATGAAAACAACCGGGAACCGAAAAAAAAAAAGGGGAAAGACAACAAGAAGGGAACACAACAAGCGGCTAACGACTAGCGCCTAACTAATTAGCTAAGGAGGACGAAATAAAGAATCCCATAATGCTATTGCCACATTAGCCGTTAGGCCTAGCATACTTTTCTTTGCTTCGGCCCAAAAGAAGGCATGAAGTTTAATGTTTATAATGATGCTTCCCAAAGGCTTCTTCTTATTTTTGAAAACCCTTGCGTTCCTCTCCTTCCAAACACACCACCAAATTGAAACCGAAATGTTTCTCCAAATTCTATCGAGCCTTTCATCTCCCCAATTAGTACTCCAAGACTTTACATTGAGAGTGATGTTAAAAGAAAAATGGCAATTCCTCCCCGATCCTTCTACAAAGTAGTCCCAAATTCTTCGTATCCTCCAACAATTATAGAATAAGTGAAGATTAGTTTCATCGTCTACCTCGCAAAAACAACATATACTAGAAACTTCCATCCCCCTTCTTATTAGTTTGTCCTTGGTCAAAATCCTATCGTGGGATAGTAACCAAAGAAAGAAGTTGATTTTGCAAGGGTAGTCCCGACTCCATACAATCTCGGTAGAATAATTTGTATCATCTTGCTCTTCTTCCCTTCTAATGCCATCCTTGACCGAGTAATGACCATGCTTATTTCCAACCCATATACGACTATCCGAGGCACCTTCTTGAATAGATACGGAAATGAGAAGATTGGAAATGGTTGAAACTTCGTGAGAAATGTAACGCGAGTATCTTCTTCGAGACATGAACTTCCATCGAATGCTATTACCTACAAATTTATACATACTCGCCACCACAAATCCTTGGTCTTTGAGGCTTCATAAGCTAGAGGAAACATGTTGCATAACCTTCCTTCGTCAAACCAATAGTCTTCCCAAAATCTAGTTTCCTTTCCCTCACCAATTTTAAATCTAATATCATTTTAGGCGTTACCTGCACCTTTATTACCATCGTCAACAGCCTTTGGCTGTTAGGTGACTGATTTCTTCCCCTTATCATGTTGACTTCAGCGTATCCACCCTAACATTAGTTTTAGTTCTCGGAGAAGTCACGGTATTTGCCTCCAGTTGAAGCAACACCTACAACCTTTTTCTCAACAGAAACGTCACCTATAACCTCTATGTTAACCACAGGCTCCCTATTTTTATTTGTATCATCCTATATACATCATTCGATACCAAAATCAACAACAGATAATCCACTGACCAATTCCCACTAAAATCATCAACCAAAAGCGAAAAGAGTATCTTTATACAATTGGGATTAGTAAACGACTCAATGATTCAACTGATATACTAGAATTCATACTCCACCTGTGTCATAATTATTTTTCTTATTTTCTTTGTTTCATTTGTTTTCACAAATATAATCATGGTCTAAATATAGGTTATTAGTGACAACTAAACCTACCTAGCTAGTTAGCTATTTGGGTAATTAAGTTGTTATCATCTACCCCATATTTGTTCTTATTCTGTTAAATGCCATTGTTCGTAATTTCATTGGCTCTTCAGATACATTTATGGGTTAGTTAAACTACGAAGAGCCAATTATTTTCTTTTAGCAAATATCCATTATTAGTTGTCCATTTATTGTTTACCACCTTAATATTTAAAATTTAAGGAGTTACATCAACTTGAAAAACCTTACAGTGGTCGACGACTTGAAATGGCTGCCTTTGGAATGCAAATCCAACGTTGAAGTCGTACTGTTGACTCGACCTCACCACCAAAAAAAATAAAATAAAATAAAATAAAATCTTGAAGCACTAAGCAGGGTAGAGTTAGGAATCCATGTATAGGTAGGTAAAATAAATTTACCAGAAATTGAGGGTAGGTTAATATGATAAGTAAAATAAATTTACCAAAAATTCAGGGTAGGTTAATATGTTAAAATGGGCTTTGCAACACAAAGTATAACAATAAACCAGCAATCAGGATAGACAACTACCTATCCTTTCTATACATTTGTTGTGAGAATCCATACGGCTCCTATCAGACTGCTCCAATATTATTACTAGTACTCCCTCTGTTTCTGGAAAAGTATTACTATCACTTTTTTATTTTAGTTTAAAAATAGATTAATTTAAAAAAACGATAGTAACTTTTTTCCTGAAATAAAATAGTATTTTTTATCATTTTAATAAAATAGACTATACATGTCAAGTGTAAATAGTTAAGTTCCTAACTCGTGATTCTTTAAAAATCACATCACTTCTACAAGATATTTGTGTATATATATATATATATATATTGTAAAACCTATTCATGTATATTCTATCACAATATGAACATACATAATTTAGAAGCGGA
>JAJJMC010011550.1:2132887-2160482 GCA_023531435.1 Papaver californicum
ATGCCTTTTTCCCCTTTATTTCAGCCCAATGAGAAAAAGTCTAACATATATAGGTTCTCATTAATCTGCTAATTAATTCATTTCTTGGCTGCATGTGACTGGTAATATTAAGTCTTAATCACCTAGTCCTTAAGGATGTTTACTGTACACACTTGTATAAGTATTGATTGGTATACTGTTCACATGAATCTTGTGCCCCAACATCACATGTTTTGCTAGTAACCACTTTGTATAAGGCTCTAATGCTTGCTCTCTTCTTTTTACTAGTATTTGATTATCGATAATGGAAGACCATCGTTAGACATGCATGATAAAATCTTTAAGTGGTAATATGAAATCAAATGCCGCATATATAACAATTAATTTTTTACTTATACATCAGCACCATCCCATTCTACAGGTGGATGAAGAAGATTTTGCGCAAACGTAATTAAGATTTGCGGACTGATTAAGGATGAAGATATTGTGCAAATCTGTGTCGACAACAGATTTGGGGATTAATTAAGTAGATAATCGACCCAGAAAATAAATCTGTGTCGACAACAGTTTCCTTTTAGTTTTAGAGAATAATTTAATTTTATAACCTGTAGTTTAAATTATCGTATATACGTTTTATTTTTTACTCCCTCAATCCCAAAAATAAAGATGGAGTTTTGATTTTAGTTGAAACTCAAATTCTAAAATAATCTTTTATATTTTTATATAAACTCTTATCCCTGATACATAAGTAATTATGTTTGAAATAAGATAAGGTTAAAATAAGAAAAGTTAGTTTTCTACAAAACAATTTTTTTCTTAATCAACGAGATTTTGTAAATTTTATGGGATGGAGTAACAATCACCACTGATTCGAAAGAATGAAAAAAATCAAAAAATACATTTTTAATTAAGACCGGTCTGCATGTGATTTGGTCCACCGACCCTCCAGAGAAGCTCACGGAGCTGTGAAATGTTCTCTTAAGTCTGAAGAACGTACTCTAGGATAGTTAAAGACACTTCTTAGTTTTTACCGTTTAGGAAGATGTACCTAAAAAAGAAAAGAAAAAAGAAAAATTAAGACCAAACACATGCTCTGTCTAAAACATAATAAACCATAGTGTTATTATTGGGGTCTTAATTAGTGAGATTCTAAAGAAAAAGGACAGTGATTCATATGATATTTAATAATAATAATTAGAGAAATAAATATATCTAAAACACAACTTTACTATCAAAGAGTTGTTGTGTTGTGATTAAGTGAGACTGAATCAACACAGATCATCAGATTTATATTCATCAGAAAATAAAATAAAAACCCTAAATATATACCAAGTTGTAAATATACTAATCATTTTCTTAAATGACACATTAATGTTAGATCGGCAAATTGATGAAACTTCCATCATTCATTAATGCCATTAGCCGGAAGTTGCATAATAAGTATTTTATTTTTGTGAAATGAAATAGATTTTTTTGCCATACGGCTATATATTATACTCGAGATTTACATATTTTAATTTAAATAGTTCTTCACCTATTAATTGCATGTTTGGATATATATTCGAAAGTAGCTTTTTGACTACTACAGACCAAAAGATAAGAAACTAATTTTGGTATAAAATTTTAGAACAATTTTTAAAAATAAAAAAATAATTAACTTCTTGTAAAGTAAAATATTTATGCTTCTTGTATCAAAACGCATTTGAAAATAATATTTTTAAAAGATGTGGTTGTAAATACTCCCTCCGTTTCAGGAAAAAAGTTACTTTTCCTATTTGCACAATTGTTAAGGTAAAATGAGAGAGAATAACTTTAATAATTTATTTCTAAATTTACCCTAATAAAAAGTTTAATATTACATATATCTTTATAATGAGAATAATAACATTTTTTAAAATAACAAAGGTAGTTTTGAAAGTTTGTTATGTTGAAAATGAAAGTAACTATTTTGTTGGAACAAAAATTAAAAAAAAAGATAACTTTTTTCCTAAAACGGAGGGAGTATCATGTATCGATCATCTAGCACCTCATTTTAAAATCAATAGCTGAAATTCTTTTCAGGATTACCCATAGAATTCGATCCAGTCGGTGAAAATGATAGTTTTGAAATTTTATTTAGGCATATACGGGGTGAACTTAATATCCTATCTGTAATTTTGGTCTCATGAAAATTTCATTATTATGAGTTAAAATTCAAACATAAGTAGAGATTATTAAATATGTGCACATATAATAGTAGAAGAACAGGAAAAAAAATAGTATAAGAACAGGAAATTAACTCGCTCTCCTCCTTAACTAATTTCATTGACACAACTACTTTTATTGAATGTCCCTACGGTCTTAACTAAATCAATTAACACTCCAGATACTATATTTGGTTAAGAAGAAACAAAATATAGGAGTAAACTATATTCATTTAAAAATCTCATCCTTTTTTACAGTTGTTCATGAAAACAACCGTACATAACATAACCAAATTAAACACTCTAAAAGTTTTTTTTTTTCAGGAGATGATCAGTAGATAGACATATTTGAGTATTGTACCTTTACTTTTTACAGTTGTACTCAGACATATCTTCAGAATTCAGAGGGGGTAGTAAATATGAAGATCAGATCATCACTACAGAGATATAACTCAATGACTGTGTGTTATTATTTCTCACTGGAGTTTATCTAACAGTGATCTCTGCATGCATGCAGTATATATGTAATTTGCTAAACGACATAACTTGTATGGTTCTTCACCAACATTTGAGACCATCACTCAATTTAAACCCAAATTCATTATGAAACTTTTCATTGTTGCATTTTTATTTGACTAGCTAAATTAGAGGGAATATGAAATTGTGGTTTTAAACTAGGGGATGTTACCAGGGATCATCTGAATTCAAAATTCATCAATATCAAAATTTAATCGATCAAAATGATGAAAAAAATTTATAGTTTTTTGACCACAAAATGCCGTAGTATTTTCGTTAATATAGTCAATCGTAAATCTAAGGAAGAAAAATCAATTACTCTCAGACAAAACAAAGTAATATAATGAATTTTCTTTCTTGATTTTTTTTTATCCCGTCCTACCGATAATGTTTGCTCGCCACTGCTTTCATCATGATAGTAAAAGAGTAAAACATTAATTTTTCAACAACAAATAATCATATAGAAGAATAAACGTACATCCATCAATAAATATCTTTTTTCTTCTAATTATTAATATTTTTTGATAACTCCACAAATTTGTTATTGTTTTATTTTATCTATAGGACTTGGTGCCTGAAATTTGAGGTCAGATTTTCACCAACCGTGCTGGGTATCAACTTCTTCTCTGCAACAAGTTTTATAGCCCCACATGGGACATGGCAATCATTCTTAGAGTTGTCTACTGCATTAATCATTTGTGAGCCGAATGCCATGGATCATGGATAACTGGAGCCTTAATTTAAGTTAGAGGTTATAACGTTAGCCGTGAAAATCAGCACGATATCTAGAACTATTTTTTTTTTATCTCGACTCCCCGGTAACTCATTTCATCGGACAGTGACGTTACTGTAGACCCCAAATGAAAACTACAAGAAACTCACCTCCAAATGTGTAGGAATGTATAGGGTGATTCAGTTTCACTTCTACAACCAAATGAAAACTAAGGATACGTGATCATAAATGAATGCCCTAAAAAGCTTGGCAATAATACATTGGTGAACAGTATACAAGGTGGTACAAAACAGTAGTATTGCAGCTTTTCCTTGTGTGTTCATAGAGTACAAAAACAATAATAATGGGCAACTTTATATTCTTTAAGTAAGACAACCCCACGACTGTAAACCCCATGAGACACCCTAGTCATAAGATGTAGGGTATGAAAAGGGCACATAATATGTAGGGTCTTTTAAAACAAACCTATCTTCTTCATTGTTTTGGGTGTTTTATAGCCGTGCTATATATAATCTATCTATATAGATATAGATTAAACAAACTAGAAGTTTTAACAGTGAGATTGAAAGGAAAAGACGATGTCCAACATGGTGCGGTGATAATAGGTGTCCATTTCACTACTTGTTTTTTTTTCTTCAGAGAATTCAATTGCAGTTTCTCACTTCTCTACTTCAATTTATTCATCAACTTTTCCTTTCTTTTATTTTTTTTCTTACCAAGTAGGCGCGGAACTGCATGCCTAAGCAGCCGAACTAGTACAAATTATGATGTAGACTTTCCCATTCTCGTATTGGAGAGGTCTTGCGGCAAGCCCCCTCCTAAAGCACAAAGGAGGTTGCTAGCTAGGTCATGAGCCTTCATTGGATCCATTAAAGTTCTAGTGCATGCACATGAATTATGCTACGTTAGCCATGGATACTTAACAGGGATCATCCTACATTCAAATTCCACCAAAATACCAATCCACATAAAACAAAACAATTTTTATAACTGAAATGGTAACCTCGTAGAATTTAGTAACGCTATGTAACAGACATGTTGATTTGTCGGCTTTTTAATTTAATTACCAGTGCTGGTGAAGAAAAGTTGTATGATAAATTTCTTACACATGGGTAGCTAAAAATGCTATTGGAAGATTTTTATTCAATTCTGAATTTTGTTTTCTTGGAGACATCTTCTTAAGAAATATACATAAATGTTTAGAAATATTGAATTTGAATCTAAATTGTCAACAAAGAAAGATCAGTTCTACTTCTACTTCCGACATGGATCATTAAATTGTTTTCCTTACAAGATTCATGTATTGATATGTCATGTGTGGTTACTTGCACATTTCACCCTATTCATAGTTCATATACTTATTTATAGTTATTGATCAACAACTGTTTAGGTTCGACGAACAAATAGCATTCATACATAATTTAGGACCCTAATTAAATTTGTGATGGTTAGATATTTATTTCATAAAAAGTGCATGAATTTACAGATTTTTGTTTGTTGAGCCTCATAAATGAATTTGGCCATACAAATATTCCCATGCCTGCATTTGGGTCCAATATCCATTATATACATTTAATACAGAACACAAGCCAACCAACGCTATCAATGTTTGCAGAAGCAAACCTATTTATTTGTGATCGATGTTTTTCACTGTTGACTCTATCTTCTTACGTAGTGTGTGTACTTGGAAGAAATCATGCCGACCTAATTTGCTGTAGACATCGTGTATGATAAACCATAAATTAAATTTGTGTGATAGCCGTCAGGCATGAAAAACAAATAAAAAAATAAACAATTATACAAGTTGACATGCATTTTCTTATAGAAAAATAGGTGACGGGTAGATTTATAACAAAGTCTTGTTTAATTGAGTACCGTATGACCTCAAGCTGGGGCCTAAACCAACAACAAAATGGTAATATTTGGACCAAGTAATTTATGATCAAACGAAGTTTTATGTCACGGGGTAAATGATATGCTGTTTTTTTTTTTTTTTGCTTACATAAATGATATGTTATGAAAAAGTCAGGAGTTCAAAGTTTAAGTTTTCTTCTTTTTTTGGTGGAAGAGATAATATCCCGTAGTTTCGTTCATATGAAATTTTGTTTACATTATGATAAAATACAAGAGAAAAACAATCAATACTAAATTTATAAATTTTAAAATATAAAGAAACAAAAATTAAAAATTGTACTGAAATTTTATAACCCATTCGAAAGATTAATATCTTTCTAAGGGTTTCAAATTATTATTTTTTTATCATCATCATCATTGACATACGAGACTTCCATAAAGAGGAAGAAATATGCCAAATTGATATCTTTATGATTAATATCGGTCTTACTCTTTTTAGCCGAGATTGATCGTCTCCTTCTATATTATGCTTGATAATAATATAATTCCACCATATAAACGACATTATAGCTAGGAGAAACAAGTCTGGATAGTATTGATAAACCATCAGACTCGACAAAAAAAACAAATAACAACCTAAATTTGTTGGAACAATAATTTATTTTATTAAAATCTAAATCTGCTAATTACAAAAACCTAAATCTACTCGACAAATCTGATATATCAGACAAGTAGATCTAGATTTGGCGATGAAGAAACTATAGAAAATAAGTTTTCGATAATTATTTAAAAAAAGCGATTATATGGAAGGAAAACAAAAAAAATTCGTTTAAGCTATTTTCAATATTTATATTGGTCGAAATGAAAGTATTTATTAAAATTTTAAAATAAATATAAGCACAAACGAAAAAAGCAACTAAAAATCAAAACTTAAATTCTTAATTTCTGAATTTAAAAATTAATCTCCTGATCAACCGCCAGCGAAATCAATTTAACTGGTTTTTACTAGTTGCTAATCTATATAATATAAATATCTGTTGATTAGTAAAAATCAAGTTTTCAACTCACTATCAACCACCAAGACTAAGGCTGAAAATCATCCAACAAATGACATTTAAATGGTTTTATCTCGTGCCATATGGCACGACCTAACAGACCTAGTGACTAGACAACATTATCACAATAATAATTGTAAACGCGCCATCCATCCATCGAAGCCATCCCCATAATAGTACGGCCCCATTATACACAAGTGGACACTGAAATTTGTAGTCATTGTCCTCTTTGTCTCCAAAGAAAAACCTAAAACATCCACCACTACAACCAAAAGCTTGTCCATTTCATCATCTAAGACAAAATTTTCATTTCAAAAAATAAATGAAATTAGAAAAACCTAAAACCAACAAACAAATTTGTGTTTGACTCTAGTTAACTTTTCCTTTCAGCCTTATCTTACTTATTTTTATCATATTGTCTTAACTAGCCTTTGATTAACTTCAAAAATTGACATTTTCATTTAACCATGGTCTAACTGTTTGTCGGTTAGTGTCTCTCTGCTATACAAGTAATCTGAACCGTTTGATTTGTTTTCGTTGAGATACGTATCATGAAATTGAGAGCCTGTTCATTATCTCACGATATATTGATATTTGAGTCCCATTAAAGATTTTGCCATTTTAGTTTCATGTCTGTTGTTGTTTACAGAGAGAGAGAGAGACTGTGAAGTGTGAGAGAAGTGAGAAAGAAAGAGAGGAGTTTGTTTGTTTTGCTTGTTTAGATCTGAGAAAGAAAATCTGGGTTTGAAGTTTTGTGTTTGGAATTTTGCAAACAAGAGGTAATGAAAAGAAGATGAAATCTCTGTTTCAGTTTCTCTGGAGTTTTCTTCTGTAAAGAAATTGGCCGGCAAATTGATAGTTAATTAGAGTTAGAGTGAGTGGAAGTGATAAAAGGAAGAGTCTTTCTTTAAGTTGAAGCATTTTTGTGGTGTGAGGTGGAGAGTTAGAATTTTAAACAACTGAATTTTTTTGTTGTTGAAGTTTCTAAATTCTGGGTTTGGATTCTTGTTTGGTTGGTAGATTGGGTGAATTTCAACTTTTCTGGTAGAGTAGGAGGGGAAATTCATTTTGGTGTAAATTTCTCAGCAACTGAGAGTATATTAGTGTTACCGAAGGGAAGAGTGTGATTGATTCGAAGAAGAAAAGGAGATTACAGAATAAATGTACTGTCAGAAAGATTGAAGAGAAGTTGAAAAGACTGTTTTTTTATATGTTTTCTGGATTAGGGCTCTGAAGATGTTAACAAATGGAGTTTGAAATTAAGTAATGGAGTTTGATTTTGGGCTCTGAAGAATTAGTACTTTCAGGTCAGATGTTATGCATAAATTTAAGGTTTTTAATGATTTATCTGTTTCTGTATTTTTTGTTAATTTTTTTTTTATTTTAATTTGGGATTTTTGTGTGTTGTTACAGGATATAATCATACTGGGGGTTTGATTGTAATGATCAAATTTTTTGATTCAGTAAAAGAAGAAAAGAAAGAAATGGAGAAATGTTTAGATTCTCAGTTATGGCATGCTTGTGCTGGAGGTATGGTACAGATGCCACAAGTTAACTCAAAGGTTTATTATTTCCCACAAGGTCAAGCAGAACATGCTAATGGGAACGTTGATTTTGGAAATTCATCAAGAATTCCAGCAATGATTCTATGTAGAGTTGCTGGTGTGAAATTCATGGCTGATCCTGAGACAGATGAGGTTTATTCAAAGCTAAGATTAATTCCTGTAAGGAATAATGAATCTGATTATGAAGATGATGGTGTTAATGGAAACAATGGATCTGATGCGGCTCAAGATAAGCCGGCATCTTTTGCTAAAACATTGACTCAGTCTGATGCTAATAATGGTGGGGGGTTTTCAGTTCCGAGATACTGTGCTGAGACGATTTTTCCAAGGTTGGATTATTCTGCTGAACCTCCTGTACAAACTGTACTTGCAAAGGATGTCCATGGTGAGATTTGGAAGTTCCGGCATATTTATAGAGGAACTCCGCGTCGTCATCTCTTGACGACTGGATGGAGTACTTTTGTGAACCAAAAGAAGCTGATTGCAGGTGATTCCATTGTGTTTTTAAGAACTGAGAATGGGGATCTTTGTGTGGGTATCCGGCGGGCAAAGAGAGGGATTGGTGGTGGCCCTGAGGCATCGTCCGGGTGGAATAATGCTTCGGGTAATTGTGTTTCCCCATATGCTGGTTATTCCGTTTTTATGAGGGAAGATGAAAGCAAGTTAGGAAGAAATGTTAACTGTGGGAATAATAATCCTTGTGGTGGTGGTTTTCGGGGAAAACCAAAAGTGAGACCTGAGTCTGTGGTAGAGGCTGCAAATCTTGCTGCCAATGGGCAACCTTTTGAGGTTGTTTATTACCCTCGAGCAAGCACTCCTGAATTCTGTGTGAAGGCCTCATCTGTGCGAACAGCATTACGTAACCAGTGGTGTCCAGGGATGAGGTTCAAGATGGCTTTTGAGACTGAGGATTCGTCTCGGATAAGCTGGTTCATGGGAACTATATCTTCTGTTCAGGTTGCTGATCCAATCCACTGGCCTGGTTCTCCTTGGAGGCTTCTTCAGGTAATGCTAGTTCTTGTATTTCTGTAGTTTTAACGATGCAATGTTGCTTGTTATCCATGTTTTCTTTAGTTTCATTTAGTTTTTGATTGTTTTCTACTGATTCTAAAAAATCTGAGGTTTTGTGTGTACATGAAATTCGAAATAGGACGCCGATGATTTTTCATTTAGTGTACTTTTGGTATCTCTTAAGCTAACAATTTGCTATACTGTGTGTGTTATAGGTGACTTGGGACGAGCCTGACTTGTTACAAAATGTGAAACGCGTTAGTCCATGGTTGGTTGAATTGGTATCAAGCATGCCATCAATCCATCTATCGTCACCCTTCTCACCTCCAAGAAAGAAAATACGGGTTCCTCAACATCCCGATTTCTCCTTTGATGGGCAACTTCAAATGCCGTCACTTTTGAGCAACCCCTTTGGGCCAAGCAGTCCCTCTTGTTGTGTAAGCGACAACAGTTCTGCAGGCATACAGGGAGCCAGGCATGCTCAATTTGGTATATCTTTATCAGATCTCCATTTTAATAAACTTCAGCCGGGTCTATTTGTGACCGGTTTACAGCGGCCTCATCATGCTGCCCCACCTTCAAGAATCTCCGGTGGTTTCATAATGAGCAACCCCAGTTGCAAAGAGAACGTATCTTGCTTGCTTACAATGGGCATGGGCAACGGAAATTCTACTCCAACTTCAAAGAAGTCCAATGACAGCAAAACAGCACAGTTTGTACTGTTTGGCCAACCTATACTCACCGAAGAACAAATTTCTCTTAGCGTCAAGGGCGGACCTATGTGAGAGCTATTCCGTGCTGTAGCCCGGAGAATTTTAGGGGCAGTTTTATTTTGTGTAGTGTCAAGTGTCTGTCTAAATGTATGGGCACGTATTTTGTTTTCAGGTAAGAATTTTTTGAGCAAGTCCATACAAAGTAACTTGACCCTTTGTATTTTCAAAAATTCTCTATGTTGAATGCTTAGGGGCACAAGGCAGTGTCAAGCAAGCATTCTCCTTTGTGATGCAGAAGCGTTAGAACTTCAAACTCAAAAAGAAATTGAATCTAAGGTTTTTGATCTTGCAGCTAAAGCAGTCTTTTAACCTAAGTACAAATTTGCAAAACGCTTGTTTTGTCAAACTGGAAAGAATTGGAAGGTTCTTTTAAGACCATAAGACTTGCTCGTATGCCTGAAACCATGAAAATCTATGCATTCTCATGCAGTAGGAGATGTTCAGTGTAGACCATTTCCGGCTTTGATGTTAAAGTAGACCACAGATGATAGAAGAACATGTTTGGTCAATTCCGTTGACTTTGTCAATTGGGGCTTAAAAAGTGGAAAAACAGCATGGATGATGATGACATATGGTTGAAACTTGAAAGATTGACATTGAAGTTGCAGAAAAAACATAAAACAAATAGATAATCTTTTTCTTCTTCTCACAGCAGTAGGCATGAAAAAAAGGTAGTATAGGGGGAGTTTTCACGTGTGGCAAACGTCATGCAAGTGCAAACGTTGCGCCGTTTTGATCGTTGGGCCACTTTGTCCTTTTTGACCAAAGCCCCACCATTACCAATAAATAAAAAAGGGTTAAAAAACCAATCAAACATGCCCCTGAGCCTAAACACTGTGTTCCTTTACTGTCGTCTCAACCAACTCTTTTCTCGGTAACTTCATCAAAATCTTATACTTGGTGTTATAAAATCTTGTTTACTATTGATTAGATAATGTTAAATTAGAGTAGATATTACGCTTATTTGGTACACGATCAAGTAATAAGATTGTTTTTTGTTTTGCGATTTTAGCGGATCACTTGCCTTGCGGAAACAACACAGAGAACTAGAAGAAAGTAGTTTCAACCATCAATGGAACTCACTTGTTAGTTACTCTCCCCGGATGCCCTAGCTAGCTAGTGATTTACCTATAAGAATTAGAAACTCAAAATGAATTGATTTTTTAATTGTATATTACTTCCTCATACTTTCGCTTCTTCAACTTGGTCTATTACGAGGTAAAATTATTCTTTTGAGAAATAGTACTGTATAATCTTAATTAAATCGAAAAATCAGAAACCAAATCGAGAACCAAATTTTAAAATACTCTTCATAAGTAAAAATGTACTTAACTTTTTTTGTGAACATTTTTATTTTCTTATGACTTCTAAAACCAATTTATGTTTTCGAAGATACAAAAACATTTCTACTTTTAGTTGCCAAACATACTATTATTCAGTAAAAAATGGTTGATTTTGGTTATCGATTTGTAGATCGCCAAATATATTTTTTTGACTCCAATATAAATTCAAAAATATTATAAAGTTTTAAAAGTAACGTTTAACTAGGCGAAATGGAAAATTTCTTTGACATAAAAAATGAAGGAGAACAAAATTATGTATGAAGCAAGGTTTTCTATAACTTTTCCTTGGAAAATATGTGATGTTCCTACTTGATCAGACCACTCGGTTTTCCACTAACATGGACAAGTGGGCAAACTATCTTTACGTTTACTTTGTCATTGCCCGACCAATTATGCCATTAATTTACAGCATATATAGGACCACTTTGCATACCTTGGTCCATCCTCCATATAAGACTTTTCTTATTAGTAACCGATAAAAGAGTCTACGACAACGTTAAACCCCCACCCACAATAGAGCTGAAGACAAGTCTAATGCCGGCTTTTAAAGTCGCAAGTTAATCTAAACAGAGACGAGTACAAGTGTTTAACACTCAAAGTCTACGTAAGAAATTTGGAATTGTACGACGAAAATCAGTCAAACACCAAAAAGAAAACAGAAAAAAAAGGGTCAGAAAATAGAACACACAATCACTTGATTAATTTAGTGATGGGAAAAATATAATAATTTTTTCTTCCTTGTTTGCAGTCCTAAATAATAAAGTAATCCATACATAAGTACACATGTTTCTCTCTATATTTATCGGTCTACTATTATTAATTTAGATATCCAAAGTCTAGGGGAAGATCATGCATGCATGAAGGAGGAACATGTACGCTGTTTTGCATGGAGTCGTTAGATTAAGGTCTTCAAATTTGACCATAATTTTGTATCTTATGGCTGACAAACATTCAACAACATCGAAAATCAATCCCTAATTAAATTAGATATATATAGATACGAGAATTATTAACGTTAGTGTTAAAGTTAGGTTCTTAATGACTGACCTGACTGACCGACCATTTGATCCTAACTTCAAGGACAGTTCTTTCTTTTATTTGTTGACGGTGTTTCCTAGCGATGGAACAAGGATTTATCTTTTACGGGTTGAATAATTTTTTTCCTAATATTCATAAATTTTTTGAACCCATTAATCTTATAAATTTTACTTTATCACTAAAATTTATATCTACGAATATTAATGTTATATAAAACCTAAATATTTTTATATTAAAATTTAAAATTTAGTGGTTGTAAGTGATTCTACTTGTACTCTTTCCTTTTGTCCCTAGGATTTTTTATATTTTGTAATACCAGAAATACAAGTTCCTATTAAAATAGAATCTACAGTTGTTTTTATCACCGACACAGAAACTCGAACGAACATGTACAAAACTAATCGTGAAAATCATATACCTAATGAAGCCTATTTTCATAGCCAGCGAAAGTGGGTCATAGATAGGGATTATTTTTGGATTATAAAGCACTAAAAAAAAAAATCGCTCGTATATTGTTTAAGCATTTTTGATTTTGCATTATCACTGAAAATTATGTGGATTTTGACAAGCTAAAAAGTAAAGACATTATGGTTTTCACTTGGACACTTAACCGTTACGTGAATAGTAATTGTTTAATGTATTGTAGACAACATATTGCGCAAAGCAAATCCATAAAGACATACAGCTAAGCTAAGCTAGTTATTAATGATTTATTTGTTTTAGGTGTTTGGGTTTTGTGTTTAATATTTAATCAAAGATGGATCCAAAAATCCTTCGGAAATTCAGAGAATAGAAGAAGGAACAAAAGTCAAAAACATGATTTCAGTCTTCAAGTACAAATGTATATGACCAAAAACAAAAAAACCTAAAATGTGATCAGAATCCCAAGTGAGAAACCTGTTTTTCTTAAAAATAATTGATGGGTACCCGGACAAAAAACATTATTGACCCGACCCATATAGTATTTTGACATCTTTAAGTATTTTTGACTTCATAATGAAAACATTCATTAATCTGATTCTGACAAATGGGATCTGAGTTAATTAATTATGCAATTAATAGGAGTTAATCAATTGCATGTTAATTTGGTGTCAACGGCACGATAACTCTGTCAATTTAGTGGTTTGTGAACAACATTATATCATCTTCCATGTTATCAAGTGGGAAATGGTTGACTATTAAATACTTAAGACAAAAATTAATGTAATGAAAACAGGTTTTAAGATCAAAAATCAGATATCACGATCCATAGTACCTTAAATGTTTTTTCTCTCGTTACTTAATTATCTATAAGAAAAGTCACAGTAAAACCATCAAAACTAACAATTATTCGGAGATTCATAACCACCCGGCGATTATTAGAAAAACTTGGCGTATAAAATATTAACCAGTTGCTTAATAAAAAATAAAAAATCAACCATTACTGAAAGATGATTTTTTTTCTTTTTTATAATAACTCGATCTTGTGTATTTTCCTCTGAACATTATGAGCATGTTTGGATACCCATTCAAAAGTTAAAAAATCATAAATTAGTTTGACGATATAATTTTAAAATTTTTATAAAAATAAAATAATTTATAAAAATAAAATAATTATTATTTTATTAACTAAAATTAAAATAATAATATCTCCGATTTTAGAAAAATGTTACTATCATTTTTTTAATTTAGTCTATTTTTAGATTAAAATAAAAACGTGATATTAATATTTTTACTGAAATAGAGATAGTATTATTTCTAATATATAGAATTCATTTCTGCTTTTGGCGTCCAAACACCTTATGAATTTGGTGTTAAGTTTAGGTAAACCTTTTGCATAATCAATAGTTTTCAACAACATTTGTCAACTTGCAACAAGTCTTTTTCTCTTAGCTGAAAGAGAGTTCTTTCGACCTTTCTATAGCAAGCAACCAATGGTATACAGTACATCAAAGACATCCAAATCGCTCTAATCGTAGACTCCAGTAGATAAAACGTTAGAAAAACATAAGAAAAAGTACAAAATTTGTATGAAGTTATCAAATTCTATAGGGGTACGAACCCTTATTTCCAACCACTCTTTAGTAATGTTTGGTAATCTTCCGTGAAATTTAACAACTCTTATTCTACCTAGACTGAATAATGTTAAGTATAGCATTATTGGTTTATAGTACGCTTCATTAGTTGCCATAGAAATTATTTTACTAGGGGCTAGTTTTGGAGTTGTTTTTTCAATCGATAAAAAATATATTGTTAACGAGTTTTAAATTCATTAGTATCATCATCTAGTGACATCGGCTCAGCTTTAGAGTTGTTTATCTTCGTCATCTGTGAAAAGAATTGAACACTTTTATCATGTCAGTATACTTAATTTTAAAAATCGAAGTTTTATTGTCATAATCGAAAGTAAACCCTAGAAATCGAGTAACAAAGTGTTAGGCGAATCAACTACTCCTAACATTTTATAACTCATTTTTTTCTTTACAGCCCTAGACGGCTTAGACCAATCTGTTTTTGTTTGAACTCTGAAGAGACAGAGATTTGGTTGACGTGGACATTTTCTTCAGACAACAATATAGTGGTCCCAAGTCCCAACTTTTCTCCTAGGGATCAAACAGACCGGTATCCATTGAGTGACACGTGTTCATTGAGATGACACTGAAAATAAATCATGTAAAACAAAATATTTATGATTTATCGCAATCCCCCTAATCGGGGATTTATTAGTGAGACCAACCCACCTGATTGTGATCTTAACTATGGTTAATTAATTCTTTCAATTTTCAATAATTAATTAATTAATTATATTAATATAGGAATTAATTCATGCCAGATACAATCCAATCCAATCCAATCCAATTATAGGTGGAGTTGGGCTTAAGATAGGACAAGACTGCTACTTCGTGTAGGGTTTTTCCTTTTAACACATTAATTAGTGCAGATGGCAAGTACAGACCCTATGGGGAATCAAATTTTGCCATCCATGGACGAAATAAATCGATTATTATTGATCAAGGTCAAAGGTAGATGTTGATGGTAGATAAAAATATCTTTTGAGCCCTATATTCCACTTCTAAAACCTAAAATACCTAGTGGAAAATGTAATTTAAACTTACCGCTGTAAATCACCTTATATATGTTTGTGATAAAAAGAAAAATTATTTCAGTGATTAATTTATTTTGTGACCTAAAAATTTTAGCGTGACACATTATTTATCACAATGACTTTCTATATATCTGGTGACACAAATATACCTTACGAATCATGTATACCATGTAACTCAAAACCAATTTAATTATTTAAACTTTATATTGGGATTTTTTTTGAAGTTTTTTCCTTAACCATAATTTGCCACTGTAACACTGAATCTGTCTTGCGGCCCAAAATCAGTTCGATGGTTTGAAAAATCTATTTTATGATTCAAATTATACCAAGTGACCTGATATTTGTCGCCATGACTAAAAATCAATTATTGACAATTATGATTGAAAATCAAATTGGTAGATTGTACAATTTGCATGGTGTAATATATACTTATTCATTGGAAGGGTGTCAGATACCATTTAATATGTATTTGATATAAAAAAATTTGAAGAAAAAAAATATGAAAAATTATGACTTCTGACATTGTAAGAAGTTTTTGCCGATTCTTCAGGGTTTCGTCCTCTTCCTTTTTCTTTTCCCTTTGATTCTTCGACAATGTCTTCTGTCATTTTTTTTCATGGGATTTTCTAAATCATGAATCTCCTGAAGAAGGTGTTAGCACTCATACTACTGATAATACTAGGGTTTTAATTACCAAACCTAGTATTGCTTCTATTCTGATGGGTCCCCAACCAGATGTTTGTGTTGCTCAATTGCCTAAACCTAGTTTAAAATGTAATATCATATTTATCCGGATTTCAGAAGATGAATATCAGAAGGGGGAGGAAGATTGGAAGATTAACGCTTCCAAAAGGGTCTGTGGCTCTTAAAACCATTGATTTTTATAACAATCTCAAGATCCAATGACATGTGGATATTTGACGGCCCTTGTTTCCATTAGGAAGGGGTTTCTTTTGATTCAATTTTTCATTGAAAACTAATGCTCGTTGTATGCATTCAACTTGAGAAGTTCATTTAAAGCCTCGGATGATCCATCTTCGTACTTGGATACCAGATTTAGCCCTAAGAAGCGGTAGCAAACACTTTCTTAGGCTTTTATTAGATTATATGACTTAGTTTATGAATATTGGAGAACAAAATAATTTTTAAAATGACTAGTGATGTTGGCACTCGCATGAAAAGTAGATAACACTTTGAATCAACAATATGGTCTCTTTGCTAGGGTGTTGGTAGAAGTTGATCTAGCTGAGGACTTGCATGAATAAATCTTGGTAGAAGGAGATATGTTTGCATTATTGGTTCCACTATCATATGAAGAATTCCTTGCTTTCTGCACGCGTTTCCTTGCAATAGGACATGAAATATGAGAAAGTAAAAAGAGAATTGGAAACACCTCATTGGATCTTTCCAAGATAGTTGATCCAAAAAATAAATTAATTTATGCTCCTAAAGAGCATTAACCACCAGGTGTTAAAGGTGATGATCATACAAAGACTTCCAACACAAAAGTGAAAAGACGTGAAGTTCCTACATAAGTAAATGTTGGTGACATATTTAACAAAGATGATACAACCATTTCGGCGCCAGTTGATGAGCAACAAATAATTAGCACTGAAGTTCAGGTAATCTCTAATGTCATTGGTACAATTTCACTCGTTTCTAATAAAGTGGTAAATACTATGATCTCTCCTGCTTCTCAGGGAAGTGAAACTACAGTTAGAATGGGTACACTAACTGTCAGTCGTGCTCACCTTGCATTTTTTGAACAAATAACGTTTCAAGGAGCTAACCAAGCTATAAAAGAATTAGCAACAAAGGTTGCTAACGAAAGATCTCCAATTACTACTAATTCTGGTAACAATGTTCCTTATGTCTCTTTAAGGCCAAGTCCTATGCACCTTGTCAAATAGGTTAGTTTTCCTAGCCAGGTGGTTGGGAAAACTAGCTAGGTGGATGGGAAAACTAGCCACGCCACTGTGGGGATGGAATGAGCGATAAAGAGTATCTCTTGACAGTGACTATATCTCCAATGGCTAACTCTTTGCCGCTTATGAATTCCTAATTTTCACACTCAATCTTACACCAAATTTCTTTCACTGAAATTTTCTACTTTCTACTCTTAATTATGTATAAAAGAAAACTCAAATGGCTAAAATTGTAACCCAATTTGATTTGACAACCCAACTTGATTTTTCAGAAGTCATACTGGAAGCTGATATTAGTAATATATCTGAAGATTATAAAAAAAATGAAGAATGATAAAAAGCAATAGGTATTCAAGTTTTAGATGTTAACCGAATAAAATCTGCAGCTAAATGAAAAAGAAGAGTTTCAGGCAAAAAAATGAAGGCAAAGAAAATTTGAAAATAAACGATAACGCTGTTCACAAAAACCAAGGAAAATATTCTCAAGAGCGCATCGATTGAAAGTTATGCCAAATAAAAATAAATATGAGGCCAAAGATTGTCCGAAATTTTTATTACAGCACTTATTTAAATTTTTATTGCCTTAGTTTATATCTTATAAAAGAACGTAACATCATGAATTAATATAATGGAGATTAGTGTTCATACTTTTAGTTAAGTGAAATCTCCGGTCAAGACTATTTTTCGTTCTTTTTTCCAGCCAGAACCTCGCACCCATTTTAAAAAAAAAAATTCACCCATTTTTTTGAAATTATGTTGTGTTTGTAATTTATTTTCTTTTGAATGGCCAAAACACCCTTTTCTTCACAGAGAGGAGAAAAGAAACTGCTACTTTTTTCTTTTCAAGGAGTAACTACGATTCTCTCTGGATTTTATTGATTTCAACTCTTGATTTTCTTATCTATTCTCTATGTTTTAGATTTGAAGATTTGAACTCTTTGATTTAGGTTTCTAGGTCAGATTGTGGTGTAAGATAATATCAATTTTGTTGATCTGGATTTTTTGACCTAACAAGAAGAACAAGATTGGGGTTTTATCGAATTCGCAAAGAGGAAGGGAGGATTTTGTTAGGGATTTGGTGGTGGTAATGATGCCAAAAAGAGGACGGTATTATTGTTCTAAAAAGACTGATTATAGATCCGGAGATTTTTGTGGCTTAGTATGATGAGATGATTTTATAAGAAATATCCTAGACTAAATCTTCTTTTGGATCTGCTTTCAATTTTTGAATATTTTTTTTCTTCTTTTTATTTGATAGTTAGATGAATGTGAAATTGTATCATTATAGTTATTTTTTTCGTTGATGTTTTAGTTGAAACTAATTAATTAAAGATGATGAAATTGGTTAAGTTCTTTGTTCATGGTGATTTTCCCAAATTCTATTGTAGGTTTGCAAAAGCAGTAATTTTATTGTTTGAAACAATAAAGTAATAATTTTATTGTTTGAATTCATTAAAAACAATTTGGTTTAGGAAGAATAGATTTTGATTTCAGATTCTACATATTTTATTCTACAGTAGCTAAATCCACTATCGGTATGTTACTTTGATCTAGTTGGAACTCATTAGCAATTTGGTTTAGAAACTAACTGCATACAACATTTCAAAGTTCGTATAAGTAGATCTGTTGCTTGAGTCTACCTGCAGTTGAGATAATTTACTAATTATGTCTTGTATGGACTGAACTAGTGGTGGCGAATGGGTGCTTTGAGTGGGAACTGGATGAACTCGAGAAAGTGCTGCTGGTTACGTTAACTATCTTATTGCTTATGGCGGAGGTTGTATGGATTGAACCGGTGGTGGTGAATGGGTGTTTGCTGAGATATCCAGAACTAAAAAATAGTTTTATAATCTGTTATGCAGATATAAAAATGCTCGCATAACCTGTTATGCAGTCGATAAAATGGCTGCATAATCTGTTATGCAGCTATAAAAAAGGCTGTATAATCTGTTATATAGTCGAAAAAATGGCAGCATATCACATAATGCATCCATTTTGTTTTTAACACTGTTATCAACTAAAAAATGGCTTCATAATCTGTTATATAACTACAAAAGTACCCGCATAACCTGTTATGCAGTCGAGAAAATGGCTGCATAATATGTTATGCAACTACAAAAAAGGCTGCATAATCTGTTATGCAGTTAAAAAAATGACAACATGTTGCATGATGCATCCATTTTGTTGTTAGCATTGTTATCAACCAAAAAATGGCTTCATAACCTGCTATGCAGCTACAAAAATGACTGTATAACATTGCATTATGCATCCTTTCTTTTGTTGGAATGTTATTTTCGAGGCATATACACCGTTTTAATCAGTGGTTGCATATCCAACTTAGTGGATGCATGAACCAAGACACGGCTTCATAATGTGTTACGCATCCTTTATGGTGGCTGTAATTCGTTAGTCATCCTTTTTTTTGTTGGAACGTTATTTTTTAGGTATATACATCGTTTCAGTGGTTGCATAACCTAACTAGTGGATGCATAAACCAAAATATGGTTGCATCATTTGTGGTGTCTTCATAATGTGTTATGCATCCTTTGTGGTGGTTGTATAATGGTTATGTATCCAGTTTTCAAAATTTATGCCTAAAAGAACAATTACCTCCGGCTTTTTCGTAAAAATTCTAAATTTGATATTGTTGTTTGTACTCGTTGTATAGATCTCTTTAAAAGCTTTCTAACGAGATAAAATTTGTAAAAGACCAAGGCACAAATTTTTAGATATGTGTTACATTCTAGCTTGCTTACCAATTATACCCCTGAAAAAATATGATGCATAAAGAGTTATGCAGACACTTTACCGAGGAGAGGGAAAATCCAAAGTTTCTTTGTTATACAAGTAGAACATGTTAAGGGTACTTGTATCTTCTTTCTCTTTTTTCATTGTTTCAAATGATTATGGGTGTCACAGAAACTGAAAAATATTTTGGGCCTAATAATAATAAAAATATTTTTTTAGGCCGGAGCCTAAAAGTCTCTTTAGTTAATTCAATCAAATTATTAAGCTTGATTATCCATTTTGAAATCAAATTATATTTAATTAAGATTAAGAATTGCATTAGAAGAGGTTATTGTTAAAATCAAATCACATTAAATTACCGTTACTGTTAAAATCAAAAATAGCCGTTGGATTGAACCTAGATAAAAGGCTATGATCGAAAATATAAATTATATAAATACCTTTGGATTAAAGAAAAATCAACGACTGATATAAGAACTCAACGACAGAGTCTCTGTCGAGCGATAAAGATTCTGTCGCGATGTGCAAACAGAAAAATATGCCATTTTGCCCATTTAACATGTCCATAGTAGCTCAAAATGGGCAAATCTAGCCATTTGGTAAGTACATAGGACTTGGTCTAAAAGAAACTCGGTGGACAGATTTATCTGATTAGGAAGGTGAGGTTTACTCACAAAAAACAAAAAACATAAAAAGGATCTCCTCTTAGAAGTTAAACATGATTGATAATGTTGACACTTATAGATTTAATATGCTATCCATGTATGCATATGATAATAAATATGGTGACTATCCGACATTTTTATCATCATCAACATTGGATAATATGGTGATAGAAGATATTCCTTGTCCTCCGTTAGATGATTTTTTACCTATTTTACGTAAGAAGAAACCAAAACATAAAATTTACTTGAAAGCTTCTAAAAAGAATTCTCGGATGAAATGCTTTACTGGAGTTTGTTAATATAATTTTTCGATTTTTTTATTCTTTTATTTTGATTTTTTTTTTATTTTCGGTTTCTTTCTGTCTTATGTCTTCCCCTTCCTATATCTATTTTTCTTTCTTTATTAATAATTTAGAAAAAAAGAAGAAAACAAATAAGATTCCTTTCTAGGTCATTTTATGAAAAGAAAGAACATCGCCTTTAAAGCTCTCAGTGCAAGTGAGTAACTTTATAGTCAGTAATGAAGATCACCTTTCAAAATTCTCTACATTTTAAATGTAAACAATTCCTTAAAAAATTCCAAGACCGTAGGACAATGATTGAGTATGGGTTTTCTATCCGATTCACTGTTGTAAAAACCCTCCAAGCTTCAACTATCACGATCGAATTAATGAAACCAAACAAGTAAAGTATTTCGAGCGGATGTGATTAAATTGAAGTGGTAGGCCTAATAATGTGACCTTACAACAAGTTTGTTAGAAAGTATATGTATTTGGTGGACCATATTACATTAATTTTGGTTCTATAATGCTAAAGAAAAGAGTTAGGTCCAAATAGATGTTGTTATGTTTTCATTAGAGACCAAAGTCCTTTCATTTTCCATGTCTTTTTCTATCCAAAATACAAGACAAAAACCAACCTCATTATGTGACCATCATCTTTAAGTCTTCCAACCAAATACCTAAAAAGAAAAAGAAAAAGAAAAACTTGTTATTTCGCCCATCTGCATTATGTGTTTCCACCACCTTAATGTATTGAAACTTAGACGACAGTGAGGATGTGCATATAGTGACAAGAAACCACTACCATCCAACGTAGGACAGGTTGAGAGATAGGGCTTGAGTTGAGACACATTTGCTGATTTAAGTATTGGTGGATTGGGGCGGATTCCTTCTTTGACAGAGATATGTATGATGCATGGTTGGAAAATTGTAATCAGATAGAACATGAATGCAATTTATCATGGTGGTTACTGATCAATTTTGAGAATGTGGGATCTACACATCGATGGAGATGTGCATTTCAATTGACATCGTGTGTAACATCTTGTTCTTTCATCATTTGGCAAAACGATATGAAACATCAAACGATTTGAGATAACCCACTTAAATGAATTTTTTTTGGTAGAGTTAATGTGTAAAGTAAGGCTTAAAGTTAAAAAGTTAAAACCCTTTAGAATGTATAAAGAAATCTATTGGCCTTGAAATGATGGTGATGGGCCTTTTAAGTTTAATCTCTATAATCATGATCAAAAGGTTGAGAAAATTTTGAGTGGGTATTTTTTGGTGGGAATATTATGTGACATGATGTTGCAATGTCAATGAAATCTGCCACCATTACCAATATCAAGATCCTCTGGGCACATATTATATTCTGTATGGTAGGTGTTGATATCTGAAAAAATGACCACTTATTGATAACGGGAGTTATCTCTACTAAAAGCCTTGAGCCCATGGTTATATATGAACTTGGGGACTAAACCCAAGACCTTGAGAAAATATCCATAAAGATATGGGGGGAATAAAAGGAGAAAGAAAAAGTAAAACTGAGAAGATGGTTCTTTAGTAGTATTAGAAGGTTCAAAGGGACATATGTCAGGATAAAGGAAAAAGAGGAAAGTCTATAAAAAGGGAAAGGATAGTACCCAGAAAGGATCTTCTCTCTCTGACCCAACAAGGAAAAGTGTATTCCTTGCTATGACTAGGGTTGGTCTCCCTTTTATTAATTTACCGTAAAAAATTTGGCGACCATAGTGGGAGGCTCGTTTCTAGTCCAGCAAGATGATGGACTACTCGACCATAGGAGAGGGATAGGCTCAAAGAGACTCGAGCGTATGCGAGAGGGATGAAGTCACTCGATTGAAATAGTAGAGGATGGAAGTGACGATGAACCAACATTCAAGGCCATCGTCAATACCCCGATCGTACAAACATCAGAAAAACCAGACGCGACGATCGACAAGAACAAACAACATGGGAAAAACACATGTTACATCAAAAGCAAAACTTGCAGGACATGCAAACAAAAATGAAGGGCACAATCATCCCCAACAGGAACTTCGGAAGCTTATAAACAAGCAGAAGGAGAAGAGGGCGAGACAGTTAAAGAGGCAGCAAAAAATGTGATCAACAAAGAGGGGTCATCACGCGGGATCTCGCAGGAAGTGATTGCCAAGTACCTGGAGGAAAACTACCGAGTGTTTAAACATGATAGCTTTGATTATATGAACACCCCATAGGTAGCAGAATATCAGTATCCAGAAGAGTACACGTCCCCAAAATTCAAAACTTACGATGGAAGGGGGAACACGCACGAGCACCTCAGTCGATTCCTGTCAACAATGAATGTGTACTCAACTGGTGAAAACTTATGCCTAAGAGAATTTCCAAAATCACTGTCAGATACGGCTTTTACCTGGTACGATAATCTGAAACCCAGAAGTATAAAATCAAGGGAGGAAATGAGCATGCTATTTCTGAGAAAGTTTTACTTGGCAAAAAAGAAAGTCACAATGATCGACCTCAGCAGATGTAACCAAAGAGTTGGGGAAGATATCGGGAAATTTATCACTCGATTTCAGAGCCGCTCTCTTGAGTGTCACGAAGATAACAAGGAAAAAACTCTGGTGGAAATTTGCGTACGAGGAATGATACTCTCGTTTAAATGGAACTTAACAAATTTCAAGTTTCAGACATTTGTGGAGTTAGAAAAGCGACCACAAGGATAGCGGATTGCGCATATATTTTAACCTGGGAGGCATGGATCACACCTGGAAACATTCGATCAACTCAGCATCAGCACCAGCGTTCGACAACCGCACGATGACTAACCAAGGCATAAGAAGACCACACGTGTTTCATCCTTACAACGCGGGACGGGGAAACAAAGGACCAAGAACGGACCTGAATGACTTCAGCCCATTCCTTGTAGCCGAGAATAGATCATCGAGTTGCTCGATCAATGGGTAGCAAATCATGAAATAACCCTGCGACCTCTGGTGGTGGATATTGACAAAGTCCACAAAAGCAATGCTATATACTGCCATTACCATCAGAGAGTGGATCACCTGACGCAAGAATGTTTCTCCATATGAAGCATTTTTAATCGGAAGAGGAACGCAGGGGAAATTGAGATGGAAAGTCAAGCGATTAACGAGAAACCCCTCCCTCAACATCAAGTCATGGTAATATCACACGACCTAGCAGAGAAGGCCTGGAAACCTTGGTAAACAGTAGAAGAATAGGTGTATGAGGCAGAAGAAGGAACCACGAGTTTTGAGAACACCGAAAGTGTAGTCAGTTAGTTTGCTAAAACGATTCTAGCCCAGCAATTCTTTGATTCACTAGGATTCAACGAGAACCAAACCCGAGAGGCGACAAAGGATATAACAGCAATAGCAGCCGGTAGATTATACAACCCAATGCCTAAAGGAGCGATCACCTTCACAGACGAAGATATTTGTTATCCAGTGGAACACCTCCGACCGCTTTATCTTACAACGACTATTAATAAACCACAACTGAAGAGGGCGTTCATTAATGGATGGACATCTCTAAACTTGATATCCCTTCATACGTTAGAGATTCTAAGTGTGCAACGATTGGCCATTCGAATGCACGCCAATAAGGTGAAAGGGTTCCTCGGAAACACTCAAACTGCTATAGGTGTTATCAGCCTCGTAATTATAATTGGAAAGATAAGGGCACTCACACATTTCTATGTATTAGGAGACGACACGACCTTCCATGTACTACAGGGTCATGGATGGTTGCTCAACCAAAAAGTCGTCCCTTCAACATATTATCAACGTGTCAAAACGAACACAGAGGGAATTCAATATTGAATCGTCGCTACTAGCCACCCCTTCAGACCAGAAGAGGCATACATGGAAGATGCTGCGTTCTACGATACACCAAAAGAGTCAGAAGAAGCACCAGTGATATCTCTTATCCCGCTCTCTAAATGGGAAAACGAATCGGCTCCTAAGGAAAAAGCTATAAAGTTAGTATTAATTCCGTATCGAATGACATCTGGATTTCCTTCAAAGAAACAAAAGTTACTAGGGAATTCCCAGTTCCGACGTTTGTTAAAGCTGGAAGAGGGAAATGTATATCGGTTATAACAATTCACCGGAAGGGCTCCCGAATCATATCACAAATGCGCCTTGACCAGAGTCGACGCAAAAATAGTAGAGTCATCCCCAGTAATAGCTGGAGAAGCTGAGTTATTGATGGACCAAGCCGAAGAAAACATAAAGGAAGCAATAGAAGGGTGTTTCATAGAAAGTGTGACCACAAATGAGATGGAGGAGGTAAACATAGGGATGGTATCAGACCAGCGTCTCATAAAAATAAGTAAGAATCTGAGTGAACTAGAGATGAAAGCAACATTTGAGTTTCTAATTGAGTACAAAGACGTGTTTACATTCAAATATGATGAAATGCCGAGCCTAGACAACATTTTGGCGGCTCACAACCTAGGAGTGTCGCCCGAGTTCCGACCAATCAAACAAAGAAACCGTGACTTTCCACAAGAGACAGCCCTGGCGATCAAAGAGGAAGTGGAGCGACAGTTGGAAGAGAAATTCATAAAACCAATACAGCACCCAACACGGTTGGCTAATGTGATACCAGTTGTAAAAAAGAATGAAAAAAAATTAAATGTTGTGTGGATTACCTAGCATGTCCGAAAGACGATTTTCCATTACCATGCATAGACGCCTTGGTAGACACCACAGGCGGCCACATGATGTTCTCGTTCATTGATGGTTTTAGCGGATACAACCAAATCAGGATGGTGGTAGAAGACGCGTTCAGGACGGCGTTGCAAACCCCATACGACAACTTTTACTATGCCGTCATGCATTTTGGATTGAAAAACGCGGGAGCCACTTACCAGAGGGCAATGACACTGATTTTCCTCGATCTCTTATATTAAATCATTGAAGTATACGTAGATGACATCGTAGTAAAATCAAAAGCAAGGGAAGATAATACCACGCACTTAAAACAAGCGTTTGAGCGATGCTGCAAATTCAAGCTGAAGATGAACCCACTTAAGTATGCGTTCGGTATGACCTTAAGAAAATTCCTAGGCTTCATGGTGACAGACGAAGAGATACTAGTCGACCCTGGCAAGGTAAAAGCCATAACCACCATGACGCCTCAAAAAGACGTAAAAGAGCTAAAAACCTTCATCAGAAGGATATCTTACGTAAGGAGCTTCATCCCGGCGCTCGCCCAGCTTCTAACTGCGTATCTCCCAATATTAAGGAAGAATGTCAACTTCGAATGGGGAGAGATTCAACGCGACGCCTTTTGCATACTCCAATAATGTTTGATCACTCCGCAGATACTTCGACCCCCGGTGAAGGGAGAACCTCTTTACCTTTATACCGCTTTCACCAATTGAGCAATATACGCATTCCTAGCACATGACAGAGGGAACGACAACCTATCACCCATCTATTACGTTAGCCGGATCCTAAAGGACGCTGATTTACGTTACTCAAAGGTCGAACAAGCATGTTTAGACCTAATATACATGACTCAAAAAATAAGGTCGTACCTATTAGTACACAAAACCATCGTCGTAGCAGATAATCCCATTGCATACTTGGCAATGAAGCCAATCCTAACAGGAAGGACATCTAGGTGGATCCTCCAACTATCTGAGTTCGAATTAAGGTATCAGAAGCCTCGGGGGGTTCGCGACCAAGCAATCGCGGATCACTTGGCGGCCTTCTCGGGAGACGAGGATATGATTACCCATGACGACGTACCAGGAGAAGTAGTAGAAGCGGAGGGAGAAAAACGATGGATCATGTCCTTTGACGGATCCTCATAGGAGAAGTTCGGAGGAGGCGACATTGTGTTTGAAGCTCCAAAGGGAGAACTCCTATCTTACGCTTTCAAGATGGATTTTCATTGTAGCAACAATGTTGCAGAGTACGAAGTGTTGATATTGGGGCTAAAAATGCCCAGGAGCTCGACCTTGGGAGTCTAGAGGTTAAGGGAGACTCTAAAATGGTCGACAGTCAAGTCAATGACGAGTTTCAAGTAAAGGAAGTGCATCTAGCACCGTATCGGGCTGAGGCACAAAGCTTAATAACAAAAGTAGGGAAAACCACAATCAAACACACCAGGAGAAACTCAAAAAACCATGCATACGCCCTGGCAACGCTCGCAACAAAAATTCAGCTAAACAACAAAGAAGGCGGATAGACCTGCCAAGTATGTCGAGGGAAGATAGAGCATAACAGTGGGCGTTAGACTTGGATGGATATTTGATAGACACATTTTAGTGTCTAAATTGTACCTTAATTTCTAGTGAGTTAGTATTCGATTTTGTGTCTATTACGTGTTTTATGCTTTTGTAGGTACATTAGAAGAATAAAGATTTGTGGAAAATTTGGCTCAAAAAGTGTTCAAAGCACCCGGGAAAATGGATCAAGGCACCCACACTTTGGATTGGGGCACCCTTGGATCGGGATGAGCAGGATCGGACCAACTCAGCGGGTCAACTCGGCCCAGTCAACTCGGTCAAAGTCAGTTGACCGAGTCAAACCTTCATCGGGACAGTTTCATCGGCAGCAAATTTCAATTCAGATTTTCTAGCGATTTCATCGCAAATTGGGAGTTACCCAATCTAATTCAAGGTTAGTAAAATCGATTAGAATCTCTAGAAGCCGAAGATAAGGGCCAGAGGAGCATGAATTTGGACGGGAACAGGAATACATCCCTGTTTTGGATTGGCATCAAATTCTCGTCAAATCACCGAGTTATAATGGGATTAGAACATCCTAGAAGACTCCAAAGGCCTATATAAAGAGTTTACAAGCTT
>JAJJMC010011550.1:2160492-2204433 GCA_023531435.1 Papaver californicum
AAAAAAAAAAAACAACTAATGAACGATGGTTGGCAGGAGAATGCACATGATTTGATGATCAAGCGAATAACCGCAAAAACAACAGAGTATAACACGCCCTTATCCGACCTGACAATGAAAAACGGTCGCAAGATCGACAGAGAGCAAAACACCCATGTTCGACCTAATAAATGAACAGATGGTCACAAGAGCGGCATAGGGCAAAACTCCCCTGTTTGACCCAAAATTAAAATAATAGATAATCATGATAGAGGCAGAGGGAAAAGCTCCCCCTGTACGACCCAATAATCTAGCACAATGGTCACAAGAACGGTAGAGGGAAAAACGCCCCACTCGACCCAGCCAACACCCAACATTCAAACGGTCACAAGAGCGGCAACGAGCAAAGCGCCCTTGTCCGACCCAATAAATCAAACAACAATGGGAACAAGACCGGCAGAGGGAAAAACGCCCCTATTCGACCTAATAATCAAATAACAACGGTCACGAGAGCGGCAGAGGGCAAAACTCCCCTGACCGACCCAATAGATCAAACAACAATGGGCACAAGAGCGGCATAGGGCAAAATACCCCTGTTCGACCCAATAATCAAACGACGATTCACAAGCGCGACAGAGGGCAGAGCGCCCCTGCTCGACCCAATAATCAAACAACGATTGTCACAAGCGCGGCAGAAGACAGAACGCTCCTTCTCGACCTAATAGCTTAGTAACAACGGTCACAAGAACGACAGAGGGTAGAACGCTCCTACCTGACCAAGTAATTTAAAGCAGTCGAAAAAGCAGCAGAGGGTGAAAATCTCGTCCAACCCAATGGTCAAACTTTAAACGGTCATAAAGTAGCAAGAAGGAAAAGATACCACCGCTCAACCCGATAACCAAACAACAACAACCACTAGAGCGGAAAAAAAGGCTAAAGCACCTCATCAGGTCGGACTAAATAAACATTGCCAGCACGACAATAGGAAGGAGAGTCTCCCTATTCAGACCGAAAAAAAAACACTATATAATTAAAACTATTATATAAGTCGCGGGAGGAACAACATATTCGAGCAAAGAAACAAGCCCTATTATTTACTAAGGAAACAATACATCTACTCAAAACCATGATAAACACGAAAAACTAGTAAAACATCACGCGTACGTCTTGACTATAAATCCATGGAAGACAGTTTTTCCTCACAACGCCCTATTTCTTCCCGAGCGTGGGTAAATGATTCAGACAACAGCGCGCGAGTAGCGTCTCCGAAATCTAATGCATCGGCATACAGATCCATGCTATGAAAATAAAGCGCTTGACTGGCAGCAAAAGAATTTTTGTACGCTTCCACAAGGAGGGCATACCCGTACACATTAGCTTTAAAAAACTCATGCTTAAGAGAAGGAATTTCCGGTGTTAAATTGACCACAATTAACTAGTCTCTTTCAGAAAGGAAAGTATTAAGCAACCTCCGACAGAACGAGCCATACAGAGAAAGTAAAGGGAAAATAAATCAAAGGAGACGCAGAATGAAAATACACATGGAAAATATGGCACATAATATATATAGACAAATCCCCATAAGCAATATAATAGTTTAGACGAATCAACAACTTTTTCTTCAAGAAAAAAAAAACCTCCACGGGAAGCAAATACAATTCCTCCCTCAACACAAGGTTGAAGCGTCATTTAAACAGAATTAAGGAATGTCTCCACTGTTTGTGCCGCTAAACACACACCCCAAATATCGGAAATATGTAGTAACACTATGCTTGTAAAGTCAATAAGCGTCCAGAGTTTAGCAGGCCTCCAAGACACACCTCTCATAACGGGAAGTCGACACTCATAAAGTGCGAATGAGGGATATTAATTCCCTCGCTAAGAGAGTCAATCGAGACATACAAAGCGCTTAAAAACCAGAGTCGACAACAAATCCATGCAGTTTAAGGCCTGCGCACTATAACAAAAGGAAATTTTTATTTTAACAGAAATAACTAAAAGGAAAGAGGAGCATGGATCAGACAAAGACATAAAATACTTGAATAAAGAAAAAAAAAACAATACACATATAAGAAGCACAACAGAAAATACATCTTAAAACACCCATGGCTACATTCAATAAACGGTAAAGACACCTCGAACTATCGGCACGACCACCACAGATTATTCATCATGTTGAGCAACTACCACGCGACAAGTGACTATTTCTTGATCCAAGTCGCGTATCATCAACACAACTTCTTCATACGCTGAATTAGCCATGTAGCGCCGGGTAGTGGCTTCTGTATGTAAACGATACACAACAACCATAACATGATTAACAACATTAGCATTGTGAGCAATCTCAAGAGTCTCGTGCTGCTCCCGCCACGCGGCGCGCATCGCAGCCCTATGGGCCAACCTGTGGGTCATCAGCACTCTCAGATCATCTTTTAACACTAATAGCCGCTGAAGTTCGTCTCGTTTATCTAAGGGTGTGACAAGAGTAGGAATGGAAGCCATGACCAAAGTGTACCCATGGAGAAAATGCGACATCCTTCAAAAAAAAAATATTGCTGGGAACTTTCAAGACAAAAAACTAAAGAATCATGAAAAAAACATGAATAACAAATAAACCTCAACAAGGATATATTTAAATAAGAAAAGAGCCATGAAATAAAGCTGTACTTGCTGACATGCGGTCATTATGACTGTTACAAAATTAAACGGCTTTAAAATCACAAAAAACAACTGGGAATATCTACAATAACAAAAGACGATCAATCCTCTCACAAAAAATAAATAATTAATTAAAATTACAGGTTAATAGTCTTGACCATCTACCATTGATAGACACAACTCTAGGTCTTATTTGAGCTCATATTTATATTGTTATTACTCAATTTTGTATTAATATTGTCAATCTACTGTGTTTGTAAGTATTTTCGAAAGAATAAATAATCGTGGGAAAAACCTGTTAAAGGCACCCTTTCATTTCAAATTCAAACCAAGCTTTGACGGGAAAAAATAAATTATTCTCGTTCTGTGAAGATTGGATTACGTATTTTGAAGATATTCACGAGATTTTAAGACAAGAATATTTTCTTACCTTACATGGCGTTTGTACACAGATTAAAGACTCAAAATCAACCAAAGATCTCGTGATTTAGTGTTTGGAAAGAAAATATTCTCCTCGGGTTGTTATTGAGAAGATATTATGGAGAAAAGGAAACAAGATGGCGACATTTTGATTTGCTGCAAACCAAAAGAAATATTCTTCAAGATATAAGAGTTCAAATAGGCAACAACGAATCACAGAGTTTATGTTTAGAAGAAAATCAGATTCGTGAAGAATAATAGTAGCCGAGAGTGATTTTTGATTTAAAGGAAAATATTTTGTGAAGATTTTGAAGTTAATCGAGTTTGAGGTTGTTTTAGTATAAATAAAAGACCTAAAGAAAGAATGGGGGAGGCTGACTTGGCCAGAAATCGAAGAAAAAAAAATGTTTCAACTGCTCGGGAAGAAGAGGAAGAAATTTTTGCCATAGCTGCTAAAGTGTCGTTAAAAAACCGTGGGCTACTCTCATATTCAAGAGCTTTGGCAAAGGTTTTTTATGAATAGTGACAACGACAGTTCAGATTTAAATCTCACAGAAGGAGTCGTTTATTCATTGAATCTTTCTAATCATTTAGCGATATCATTGGCCCGTCCTTCTTTATTGCGCCTGAAACGAATCGTTGATTCATGAAACACTCTTTGTAAGCATTTTTCATTAATGAATATATTGGTTAATTGTTTTTTTTCCATTCTTTTCTCCATGATTAGCTAAGATCCTCTTTAGGATTAGAGATGGAGTTTATTATGTTTGTTAGAGTATTGTGATCTATAATAATTTCTCGTGGTCCTATTTCTTGATTAATATTTATAATAATTTCTTCATGTGTCCTTAAATGCTTAAATAATTGATTTATTATTCTTTTCAGAGACCAGCATATATGGTGGAGAGAATTTTTAATCCTTTGAGAAAAAGAATTGAATTAAAACGATTTATTTTCCAAGGCGTAATTATTATGTCCGAAATCGTCTTGTGCAATATTTTGAAAAAATTATAGAGAATGGTTGTAAACATATAGTATGCATAGTAGTGATGAAATCTTGAGTCCTAGGTTTTCTTTCACTTGTAAATCAATTTTAGTCTTATTTTCTGTGTTTTAGAATTTAAGAATATAACCAAAAATCAATTTTGTTATTAGCACATTAATTATTTAAAAAATTAGAAATTACAATTTTAAAATCCCTGTGGAACGAACCGTGCTTGCATACTGTTTCATCGACAGCCGTGCACTTGTGGTATAATTAAAATTCCATCAAGTTTTTGGCGCCACTGCTGAGGAATAATAATATTATTATTTCAGTTTCTATTAAATTTTGTACATATTAAGATATTTTAAATTTTTATTATCTTTTATTTTCTAGATTTTACTCTGGGTATTCTGTTATCATTTGTGTGCAGATTTTGTTGGAAACTATAAGTGGAAAAAAGGATCTGCTAACTAAAGTAAGTGGAATCTCATTTTTTATTTTAGATTAGATTTTTATTCATTTATTTTTGTAAATACTTATATTAGGAAGTATTTTTATTCTTTAGATATTATTTTATTTGTAAATAATTAAATTAAAATTTCCTTTTATGTTTTGTTAGATATTGATTTTATTTTATTTATTTCCTTTAGTATATATTATTTTAAAAAAAACACCGTGCACACACCAATTGCATCGTCAGACTACCAATTTTTAGGAAAACCCGTGGAAAGTAAGATGAACCCGTGCCTTAGGCCTTATAGGAGTTACGAGCTGAAATTCCACAAGCCTTAGCCTATACCTTTGACCAGTCTTTGTCTGTAGGTATATTTTGCTAAGGTAACCTGAACCTACCTGATTTAGTCAACTTTGCATTTGCATTTGCATCAAAATAAAAATAAAAGAAAAATGTTGAACTGGTATTATGAGGACCAATACAATGCATATTGACCTGAGTTTCAAAATTGACGATATCCTTACTATGACCATAGTGTGGATAGTACTTGGGACCACTACCAACCCTCTAGAGGTTATGGTTCATACCATGGTGATCACAATTACTATTCGCATATGCACCAGTCATATGGACGGGCAAATGAGAAATATTGTAATGAGTATAATGTGTGTGCTCCATCTTTGGAGGATTTAATTAAACAATTGATACCTAATACTTCTTACGATGCTAGTTTGTCTTTAGAAGATCCACTCAAGCAGTAGACTGAAAATTCACGTAGGAGAGACATAGTGTGGGAACAAATTCATGAGACCTTTTGAGAAATCGATGAAAAACGGCCAGCTGCTACTATTGCTCCAAGTGAACTTAATTGCCACTATAGTGTTTCCAATTTTACCCTTGATAATACTGATAAATTTTTACATAATATAGAGGACAAGGTTAGAATAAGAGATACTACTTGTCTAAATAATTTTGTCCAAAATTAAATTAAGGTGCTAGAAACCCATCATCCTGTTGATGTGGTTTACCCGGACCATAATACGTAATTGATTTTGTTTTCCCACCAAACATTTTTCTTTCAAATGTGAGAACGTATGAATTTCAAATGTTTCAATTCATAAATTTGAAACCAAACCCGAATATTTTAGGAAATTAGAATCTACACATTTTTCTAAGAATGGCCACCACTCTCATAAACTTCATTGTGGTCAACTGTATAAGTCAAATACGATTGACTTCAAGGATCCAGTGTTATTTCGATTATTATTATATGATTCGTAAATTGTGACTAATCATTTCTTGGTCTGGCTGAAGACTTTAAACTTACCGCTCTATCGGAGGAAAATCATATGTTGTTGGTACACGGTGCTGGTAATATCTTTCTCTATCTCTTTACTATGATTATTATTAATCTTTGTGCTGGAAACTCATATGCTTTTGGGGGTAAGGGAGAATTTTTTTTTTGAATTTTCTTAAAGTTTTAGTTGTACCAGAAACTCCAAAATCTAGAAACTTGTGAACAATTCAGGATTGCACTAACCATTCTAAGTAGATGGAAACAAACCTCTTGGTTGTAGGAGTTGAGGGACCGAACTAAATGGTCTATTCATAAAAGGACATAGCTCAGGTGGTAGAAATAACATGATAGTCGTCACTATATCTCGGAGTCATCACCATATCAAGTTCTGTTTTTATTTTTACAATTTTTTGTGTTTTTCTAAGTGATTTGGTGGGGCACTAGTATCGCCTTGTTGTCGTCGCTTGGATGAAATAAAGTGATTGAGATCAAACCCCATTATTTTACTTGAACTTGACCAATATTTTTTTAAAAAAATATTGACACTTGGATAGAAATATGTGTGTGTTTTTCCTAGGGCTGCACAGGAACCGAACCGGACTTGAGGAACCGGACTGGAACCGACCGAGCCGACGCCATACCGAAACCGAGTTCACAGGTGCAAGTGCAAGTATAAAAAAAAAAAACGAGCCTATTCCAGGTACAAGTATCGGTCATATAGATAGAACCGACGGAACTGTACCGAGGAACCGAGCCTTAGCCGTTGATCCTAGATAATTAAATCTAGTCGTTGATCTTAGCCTTGGTAATTAAATATATCCATTGATCCTAGGTTAAAACTCTCAGTCTCTCTCACATTCTTCATTTTACTCAACTTATCGATAGAAAAGAGAAAAATTCATATCTTCATCAATAAGTTGGAAACATTCTTTATCGGATTGCTTCTACCAGTCTTTCTGATGACCGTTGGATTGAGGATCGATTTAAACCAAATACAGTGAAAACACTTGGCAGTGTTTTTGGTTGTAATCTTCTTAGTTTTCTTGGTAAAATTATTATCAGCGTTCTTCCCAGCCATGTATTGCCAGATTCCATTTCGAGATTCATTAGCACTTTCCCTCATATTGGGATCCAAAGGCATAGTTGAGATCGCTATGGTTAATACTTGGAAGTACCTTCTAGTAAGTAGATATAAATCATCTAACATTTATATATTAGGGAAATTAGAAAATTTTAATTACAAATGTATGTATATTTATGAATATGAATATATTATTGATTTGTATTAATAGAATCATGTCGCATGTAGATACTAAACCATGAATCTTATACGAAGATGATGCTAGCATTTTTCGTAGTATCAGATGTTGTAAACCTACTCGTGAGAGTTCTCTATGATCCTATGAAGAAATACTCGGGCTACATTAAAAGGATTATTCATGATATGAGATTCCATATGGAACTTCGCATTATTGTCTGTATCCACGACGAAGAACATGTTCCCACCATTGTAAAGCTTCTTCAAGCTTTAAATAAGTACACATATGCCACAGGTATAGAACCAGGACCGAACCGAGTTAACAGGTACAGGTACATAACCGAACCGAGCAATACATGTACAAGTACATGTACACAGGTAGAGAACTGACCATAGGGAGGTACAGGTACTCGGCTCTGCCAATAACCGAGCCGAATCGACCTTTGTGCAACCCTAGTTTTCCATGTCTCCGTCGCCTAAGCAAGCGTGAAACGCAGGATCCATGAGAACTATCACGTAATATGCTGACAAGGAGCATGCGCTTAGATTCAAAAGATCTAATCATGTTGTCGAAAAAAAATAATGAATAAAAAAATAATAATAATTATTATTATGTTCAATAAATAAATCGACCGCTGGGACCCTTGTATATACCAGCTGAGTCGATATTAGTATAAGGATTAAGACCATTGGGAGCGTATCTCAATCCATTAGGATTCATCCTGGCACTGACCTTCAGACAGATATGCGAAATACCGTTCACCTTAGTCAACATGTGCAAACTTCATCATCTCCATATCCATCTTCTAAATCTTTTCATGTGATTGAACTTTGATAGGTTCTGAGTTTCGTGGGTTGTACAACTATCTGAGTAGAGTTTTGAATTCTTGGATGAATTTTAGTACGATGAGTGTAAACTCGTGTATAACAATTGGACTCACATAGGGTAATGATTCCCATAGCCGAAAAATTTGGTAGCCAACTAAATAGCATGTTTAGTGTCTACCCTCAATCGTTCACAAGAAGTTAAAATTTGGAGTAAAGGTTTTGTGGGTATACCTCTTGTAAACCCTCACGAGACAACACTCGTCTTCTAGAGCCACCTAGGATTTTAACGGCTAGCGGCACGTGCTAAGTGTAGTCGTGATTCCTACGAAAGTGAGTTAGATTTACTTTCTAGATTAGGTTTGCTTGAGGACTAGCAAATAATAAGTTTGGGGTTATTTGATAGACACAATTTTGTGTCTGAATTTGTCTCAATTATCTATTTTGTTAGTGCTCAATTTGTAATTATGCTATTTTATGTGTTTGTAGGTATTTTTGGAAAAAACTTTTATTGAAAAATTGGAATGAAAAGTTGATAAAGGAACCCATAAAAATTACTAAAGGCATCCCAACTTTGGATAAGGGCACCCACCCGTTTACGAAAAGCACCCGTCCTTTTAAATTCAAATCCGAGAAAGGCGGGAAGAAATTCTTCACGCGAGAGGAGTTTGTTGAGTTAGTTTGGACGGAGATTCATGGGATTTAAACGTGTTTTCACTATACAAAATTGAAGAAACTATAAAAAAGAAGTTGAAACACGTCAATCACGAGTGTTTAAAGCCGTAAAACAAGCTGGAAAAATCGAGTTGTCACCGGAAAAGGGTTTACTTCCTGATTTAGATAAAAAAGAAATCTGAGTTGGTTTGGGATTGTTTTCTTGAGTCCTTATCGATTAGGATTTGTTTCTAGGGTTAGCTGAGCCTATATAAATGAAAGAGAAAGGAGAAAAACGGATCGAGAATCAAGAGAAAAATATTCAGAGAAGATAAAAAATTCTCGTGAAGAAGAAGGAGAAGAAGAACAGACCACAGCTAAGAAGTGTCGCACATTCAATCACAAGTTTTTAAAGCCGTAAAAAAGCTAGAAAAATCGAGTTGTCACCGGAAAAGGGTTTACTCCCTGATTTGGATAAAAAAATAAATCTGAGTTGGTTTGAGATTGTTTTCTTGAGTCCTTATCGATTAGGATTTGTTGTTAGGGTTAGATGAGCCTATATAAAGCAAAGAGAAAGGAGAAAAACGGATCGAGAATCTAGAGAAAAAAATTCAGAGGAGAGAAAAAATTCCCGTGAAGAAGAAGGAGTAGAAGAACAGACCACAACTAAGAAGAGTCACACATTCTGTCACCTTTTCTTTCATATTTTACTGCACACAAAAGCAGTCTTTTATTCACTGTTTCAATTTCTCTCTATAGCAACACAAAAACATTTTTTGCAACAATTATATCCGTAGCTGTTTTCTGTGTTATTTTTATTTTTCTCTTTTTGTAACTTTTTGAGCCATGAATAATTATTTTGAGAGAGTTTACAACATGAGGAACTAAACACCATTACTGGGGCAACAGAGTAAGTCATTATTCCAATAATAAAATGGTATATTTCTTATTTAATTAATTTTGTAATTCTTTTATGATTTTTGTATTAAATTAAAATTGAAAAAAATGGTTTGTATTAAATTGTTGTGATTTCTTTTGATAGTTCATGCTTAGTCTAGGGATTTTGATGTTCCATGCTTTGGATTAAATAATTATTATTCTGAAAATTTACTTATTGGCAATATTTATAATCCAATTGAATGTCTGAGTTGCATGTTATTGTTTTTAATTGAATCACTTAAAAATTGGTTAATGGTGGAATCCTTAGTCTCAGTTTTCTATATATTCTTGAATCAACTTTTAATTGCATTTTCTATTTTAGTTTTTAAATTAAGTCTAAAAAAAATCTTCACAAGTCCTAGCGAACGAACTATTTTTACCACTTTTCTGAAACTACCAACTCCCAGAGAGGAGAAATTTCTGCCGAGGAACACGAGTCTACGGTGGGAAGTTGGTAATCCCCGCGTTGAATAACCATACACTGGATTTTTTCAAAAGCGTGAAGAGGAAAGTCGTCTTCATCGGAATATAAAAGATGAACCGGTTGACAGAAAGAAGGGAAACATGCCGGACTGAGGAATCGAGAGTCGAGATCATTGTCTATGAGGGCTATACGCGTGTCGCCATCAAGAGTTGTTAGCCGCATTGCCCTTTGCAAGTGTTGGCTTCCAAGAATTTCCTAGATGGAGTATGAGACCCCATCCAAGGGCGGAGGAAGGTTCCCATTATCAAAATGACCGCTGGACTCGGTTTTCGTGTCATTCTCTTCTTCTCTTATTACGTTTTGTATTTTTTCCGCTTCTTCCAACTCCGTTAAAAAGTTTTTGGAAGAACCATCCGACATGGAAAATGACTAGAAAAGATGGTCTGAACAGTAAAAGGAAAATGGAGTGGTAAAAAGAAAAGGTCTTGAGAATATATAGTGAAAGTTTTAACAGCAATATTGAGGGTGAGATGGTTAATTAGGAAGTTGCAACTGCAAAAGGAATTTCAAAAGCGGCAAGACACATCATACAAAAGAAGATATATTGTCACGCTTGTTTAAGGACGCGTGTTGAGGAGTTAACCAAATGAAACTGTTTTGACGACTTGTGAATTGACTATTGAGCTTCCTCACGGTTAGCCCAATAGTCAGGGGACTAATGTTGATACCTGAAAAATGACTATCCATTTATAAGGGGGAGTCATTCCTACTAGATGGGCTCAAACCCATGGTTATATGAAGACTTGGGGACTAAGTCCAAGATCTTGAGAGAATATATATGGAGATATGAGGATAAGAGGGGAATAAAAGAAAAATTTAAGGGTAACACTGAAGGGATGGAATCTTGGTAATATTAAAGAGTTTAGACGTGGGAGAGAGAGATATAAAAGGAAGTCTATAAAAGGAGAGCGGAGACACTGAAAAAAAAGCTCCATCCCTTTCTCTTTCTCTTAACCAACAAGGAAAGGTGTAGTCCTTGCTGTGACCACTGACTAGGATTGGTCTCCCCTTTACCAATTTACCAAAAAACACCGGTCTAACTCACATTCAATGGAAGTAACAAAAGACGTAAAATGGGAGTAAAATTGGATTTCAGTGCCAAAGAAAAAGACCTTGGTAACAGTAACAAAAGTTGAAGGTTTTAGATGTTCATGACATGAACGATTATAACAGCCTAATAGGAACATTAATTAAATACCATAAGAACTGTACCCCTTAAAAAAACACCGTTGCCGATTTCCACTGGGTTAAAGCCATTGAGGTTTGGTCGAATAACCAATAATACAACTATTAGGCTTCTCTCTTCTGATTTAACATGCTTCTTGTTTCCAAAAACCTCCACGTCTTTGGATCACAATTGAAATCCCTAATAAACTCGAAGCTGACTACCCTATAAATATTCTTTAATGCCTTTCTGAAATATTCTTCTAATCCTCTTCATTCTTACTGGAAGTTTCTGAACTGAATTCGGTTTAACATGTTTTGTTTTGTAGCCCTTTATAGTTCAAGCTTTAAAGACATGGTACAACAAGTCAAAATGAATTTCCTTTTAAGAAATAACTCTAGGAATAGTTCAGTGCAATTAAACTCAATAATTGTAGAGCTTCAACTAGAGAACACCCATCGTCTGCCAGAGTAACAATTCAAGTGGAGGCTTAAAATACTTTTCGCGAAAATTCTTTAATAAGAAGGGTCTTCTCAACAACATATTTTGAAATAACACATCTAAAAAAACGCTTTAAAATATATATGGGGATCCCAGGTAAATTTTGTTTTAACAAAACTTAAAAATAATATTTTTATAATAGAATCTCCTGAAAGAGAAAATAATGCAAGGGCTTGAGTAAACGGTGCATGACACGTTTTTGGGAATGCTTTCCCTCTTTGCTCCTGGTCTCCATAGGGCTTTTTTGAAAGAGATAGCCTGATATTTATCTCTGTTTGGGTACAACTTCTAAACTTTCAAAGTTTTCACTATCACGAATGCATTATAGCCCAAATAGGAAGCAAACTAGGAAGAGTTTCTGAAATCTAACCACAAAATGCCTTTCCTGTGAATGATGAGCCCATCATGGTCAAGTAGAAATCAACATAGAAAGGCGGCTAAAACATTCTGTAAGAGAAAAAGTAGGATCAACCATGGAATCCTATTTCTATTTCATCCACATGGACCTCCCTCATCGTGTTCGTAATAACTGCAACAAACTAGGCCATATTCATGAAAACTGTACGGTAAGACTAAATATGCCTTTAGAAAGTATTTATGATCTTGGTCCTGAGGAAGATTTTGAAAAATCTCAGAGATGGGAAGAGGAATTCAAGTCATTTTTGATGAACAAATAGATACGACATACCTCTCAGATTCATCAATGAATTCTTCTTTCTACCCTTACTCACCATTATCAATTCTCAGAACCCCTCATATGGTAGATGAATATGAGTCCTTGACTTACTCTATGGACCAGATCCGGTAGCATATTTGGGATATAGGCCCGCAAATACATCAGGCCCATCTCTGGATGGATACGACTCAGATCTAGATGAGTTCCCAGAATTGTTCATGGGCAAAAGGATGTTCTCTGAGATCGCACCCATCAAGTCAACTCTTTCTCCATTTCCTTTCTATAGAGAAATATCTAATTGGTACTTTCAAGTACCAAATGGTAAACTGCTACAGGATGTTGCTAATTAAATTCTATCTAACCAGGAAACAAAGGATATTTCTGCTTCAAAGGCTGTAATTACAATCAATGATTCATCTTCGAAAAATGTTTTTCATACCCCTTTCTTTGAGATCGCTGAATCATCAAAACATGCTTTCATCATTTCTTTCTCTTCCTTTTCTAAGAATTCACTAAATTCAACCCTAGTTTCAATTAAGCATGAAGCCCCAGATCTGTTTTTAACCCCTAATTCTTCCCTATCTCCTGTAGAGGTTATTGTTAATGAAAATTTTAACCAATATGGTGCAGTCATAGATGAAATCGATAAATGTTTCACTAGTTCTATCCCCTTAGACGAAAAGATTCAAGCACTGATGTCGGTTGCCAATGAAAGAAACAGGGGGGCTCAGGTACATCAGCCTACTCTTACTTCTTATTACATTTTGTACAAATTTATTATCCCTTAAGTACTAGATTTCCTATGTTTATTTCAACTTTTGGACTCACATATTAGATAATCTGCAGCATTGTTCCTTCTTTAACCTAGAATAAGTATTACTCGATGCACTTAATACAAAATAAGATTTAATATCCTGTTTTGCAATATAACTTTGTTTCTTTATTTTTTAGTCCTCTGTGTTTAAACTAAAATGAAACTAATAGCATAGAATACCCATGGATGTAGAAATACAAAGACTAGACAACATCTGAATCATGTAATATAAACTGAAAAACCTGATATTGTCTTTTTTATCAAAAGCTAAAAACAGAAAATCATTCATAAAAACTTTACTATCTGACTTCCCCAACACACATATGATAGATCCAATTGGTAAAGATGGGGGCATAGCCTTAGCATGGGTGAATGCTTTCCACTTTGAAATAGTTCATTGGAACATATATATGATAAACATTTTAGTAAAAACAAATTTCTATGAGAAAAAATGGTTCTTAACAACTTTCTATGAAAGCCCATATAAACCAAATAAGATGGACTCTTGGCTATTTTTGGAAGAAATTGCTGAGAAGATCCTTCAATATGACATGGCTTGGATAGTTGTAGGAGACTTTAATCAGGTTTTTAACCAAACTGGAAAACAAGGAGGGCTACCTTTCAATAATACTGAGGCTGAGCCTTTTAAAAAACTGCTAGAAAGATCAACTCTGTCTGACATAGGCTTCACTGGCACTAATTTCACTTGGAATAATCATAGGGAAGGAAGTAATAATATACAAGAAAAACTGGATAAAGATTTTGCCAATGCTGACTGGCAAATCCAATATCCAGACACAAAACTCACCCATCTGACTCATATAGGCTCAAACCATTGCCCAATCAGACTTGAACTAGCAAATAATAATGCTACTGAGTATACCTTCAAACTCTTCGATACCTGGCTGAAAGAAAAGTCATGTATGGAGAATTATAAACTTAACTTGGAACAAATCTTTGAGAAATGTTTCTGAGGTGGTTATATCAAACCTGGCTTGCCTAGGGATAAACTGTCCACTTGGAAAAAACAAGTTTTTGGTGCTCGTCATGGGAAGATAAAAAAAGCTCTAAAAACAACTGGAAGGCATAAATACTACAAAACACTACACTAATAAATAGTCTCATATAAACAACAAACTAAAAGAGCTAGAAATTATTTATTATACACAAAAAGAAATTGCAAAACAATTATCAAGAGATAATACCGTTATACTATGAGAAAACACATAAAATTATTCCACACTAAAACTCTAAAAAGAAGAAAAAGAAATAGATTGTATAACAAATCAGAAAGGTGAAGTGGTCTTTAATAAATCACAGATAGCTGATGAATTAAAATATCACAGATAGCTGATGAATTAAAATATCACTTCTCATACCTTTTTATCGCCACTCCCATTTCTTTTGACCAGGAGCTAATGGATCTTATACCTAAAGTTATTTCTGATCAGGAAAATGAGACCCTCTTAGCAATTCCTACATCAAATGAGGTATGTGATGTAGTAAAACAAATGAAATCTAATAAATCACCAGGACATGATGGATTCCCTGTCGGTTTCTTTTAACATAATTCGGAATTAGTAGGAGAACAAATAGTTCAGCTTATTCAAGACTTCTTTATAACTAAAACTCTAAACCTTAAGCTGAATGAAAACTATTTTTTCCTAATTCCTAAACTAAACAACCCTAAGATTCCTTCTGACTTTAGACCAATAGGTCTAAGCAATACACCATATAAAATTTTGTCTAAATTTTTGTCCAAAAGACTAAAAACTTAGTTGAGAAAAATGATTTCTCCTTTCCAATAAGGCTTTATATCCTCTAGACAAATAGGAGATAATATAGTTATGGCTCATGAGTTAATACATTCTTTAAAAAAAAATGAAAACCAAATCTGGAGGGTTAGATGTTAAAATTGACATGTCAAAGGCCTTTCACAGGGTCAGTTGGGATTTTATCCTAAACACTCTCAAGGCCTTTTACTTTAGTACAGACTGGTGTACACTCATCTCACAATGTGTATTAACAGCCTCAATTGCAGTCCTACTAAATGGCACCTTCGGGACATTCTTTTACCCATCTAGAGGACTAAGGCAATGAGACCCATTGTCTATTTACCTCTTTATTATATGTATGGAGGTATTTTTCAGGTTACAACTAGGAAAAAACTAAACATATTCAAGGAATTAAAATCTCTAGACACAACATACCAGTCTCCTACTTATTTTTTGTAGATGAATGCCTGTTGTTTGTAAAGGCTAACTTAACTTGATGCAAAAATCTTTTGAATATTATTGAACAATTTAGTAATGCATTAGGCCAACTAATTAACTTCAATAAGTCATGCCTATTCTTTAGTAAAAAGATCCATCCAAGGCATCAGAGAATGATGACTAGACTCTTAAAAAAAAATCAATCTAAAAGACTCATACTTAGGTGCACCACTTTTTATAGATAAATCTAAACTAAAAACCTTTGATACTATTGTTGATAATATGGAACAAAAAGTTTAGGGTTGGCAGAGTAAATATCTTGAAGATGCAAGTAAACTAGTTCTAAACAAAACAGTTCTAGGATCTCTGCTAATCTACCAAATGGGATGGCTTTATTTTACCAAAAAAGATAACACACAAAATAAATGCAATTCAACGAGATTTCTGGTGGGGAAAGGATGCCAACAATAAAGATATCTACCTAAAGGCTTATGACTTCTTTTGCAAACCAGTTTTAATGGGTGGGTTAGAATTTAAAAAAGCTAATAAACTCAATAAATCCATATAGCAAAACTAGCATGGAGATTAGTCTCTTCTAAAATCTAAGTACTTTCACAACTGCTCTGTCTTTCATGTAAAAAAACACTATAATGCATCATGGATCTATAAATGTTTACTGCAGGGGATCCAAGTCATACACAAGTATAGTTGGGATGTAGGAGATGGTCTAATGATAAATATATGGTTAGACATTTGGATTCCAGACACGTAAACAAATCTGCTTTCATACTGCGGTGAAAGTAATAATTCTTTAACATTTGTGGCTGAGTCAATAAACTCAAACACTAAGAAGTGGAATTCCAAAAAAAATTAGGAATAACTTTACTACTCTGATAGCTGATGTAATTCTAGGGGTTAAGCTCTTTACAGACTTTGAAGGGAAGTTGAAAATTAAATAAATTAAGATTGCTCTTAACTAACAATGGGGAATTTAGTGTTAAGTCTTTATATAATAAGCTACGAAATACTGTCTCTTCCTACCCTTCTACTACAAAAGAATTCTAGAAGTCCTTCTGGGCTCTAAAAATATCACAAAGAATAAAAAAATTTGTATGGAATTACATCCAAAATGCTCTACCTATCAGACAGAAACTAGGACAGATTCTACATGGCATTGAGACTAACTGTGCTTTTTTTTTTTGTAATAATCATAAAGATTCAATTAGGCATCTTTTCTTTGATTGTCATTACGATAAATCAGTCTGGATACTACCACCTCAAGCCGGTTTAAACCCGGTTCCTCTTACTGAAAACCCTTTTGTAGATTTGTATAATAACTGGATTGCATGTAAGAGTGACATTCAAATTATCAAGGTAGCTACCACCAAGTGTTAACTGATTTGGAAAGAAAGGTGTCTGAGGATCTTTCAGGAAAAGTCAAATTCTAGTCTACAAACTTCTATAGCAGTTCAGAGGCACATGAACTATCGGTCCTTACGTAATTTGGAAACATACAAGAATACGACTTCTGATACTGACATCATAGGGAAGGGGTGGAAAGCACCTCAGCATAATCATCACAAATTACATTTTGATGCTTCTAGGATAGATGCTACTTTAAAATCTGGATATGGATTAATTTTGCATAATGATGCAGGTGAAGCTCTCACAGCTAGATCTGGGACTTTTTATAAAGTCAGCCCAGTATAAAGTCAGCCCAGAAAAGGCACAAGCACTAAGTCTATTGGAAGCTGCTTACTGGGCTAGAGAGATGGATTGCCCTGGTTTCTCAGTCGAAGGAGATTGCAAAAGAGTAATTGAGTTTGCTCAAAGGCAACAGAATTCAGTTGACTGGAGGAACCAATCGATTATCTCAGAAGCAGTAAAAATTCTAAGTGCAATAATTTTTTGGGTTTCAACTTCACTTACAGAGAAGGTAATCAAACTGCTGATGCTTAGCTAGAGAGGCAAGAAAAACAGGAATTATCAAGCAGCAATGAACCTTTTATTTGCATAGATAAGTCTTTCAGTTCTTCAAATTTAAACTCTGTTCCTGTTGCACATTTCATGGTTAATAGGTCCAATGGGACTAATAGTCTGTTGGAGGTTACTTATATTCAGGGCATGTCTGCCGGAATAGGGGCCACCAACAGATGAATGATACTTTTTTATAATCGTTTCCTTCTTGGTATAATATGGCTTACTTACAAAAAAAAAAAGAAAAAAAAAAGAAAAGAAAAGCATAACAGTACCAACGGGTAAATATCCTGGGTTCCAGGTAGTGTCAGATATCATCGAAGAAACTATTGTCAAAAGCTACAACAATTTGGCAAAAGAATCATTCCATTTCACCACTCGAACATCAGGATATGTTAGCCGAGAACAACAACCATATAAGATGCTGCAATATTTTTTAAAACTCATTTCATTTTGATGGAAAATCGCACTCTTCAAATAAATATTACAGACCCGTAGTTCCATGTTTAGGGCAAAAGAAATCAAACAGCTCTACAAAAACTGAGAAACACACGAATTTAGGACACATGTTCTTCACAAAACAAGAAGCAAACACATCTGAGAGGAATGGTGTTTTTTGAAATGATCCTAATATTGGGGACCTCATTCTCGGTTGAATTACATTCACTACCTTTTTGTAAATTCACTCAATAATACAACCCTAACAATGACCGTAATTTTGAGTGTTTTCTTTTTGCTGAGATGAACAAAAAACCTATCAAGCTAAGAGCAAATCACAGAGAGAGATAACATCCAAAAAGTGAGGGAAGTCGGATCTCAGAACATGTCTACTTGATACCTTCATAACAACAAGCAATACTATCTGCCCATATATTCAGATCCCCACATACATGTCTATAAAAGAAGTTTTCTTAGGTGATCAACAGAGTACCATAGCTCCACATACAAACAGACTCTAAAGACGAGTAAGTATTACATTCATATATAGTCTCACACACAAAGCAGCAGATAACTTCAAATCTAGAGCCTACCCCATAGCAGCTTTCAATGCTAAAGTTGCATCAACTTCAGAATCAGGAGATGTGCCATGAAGAGCCTTGCAACTTATGATTACACCTGTAGAAGAGAATAATAAGCCAACACCATACTCGAATCTCCAAAAGAAGCGTTTAGAAATATAATGTCATCGTATCGTCTTTAGCCATGTAAATGGTCTAGATACTCAAAGAAGGCTGAGACAAAGGGGAATATTATGTACCGAGTTTGAAACTAAAATGTCCATTACTGGACTACTCAATCTCATGAAAAATACTTAATGTACTGAGTTTGAAACCAAGATGTCCATTATCAGATAACTAACTGCAGAACCAACTCGCACCTACATGCCCTATTACCCACACAATGTCAGCACCATTGTTGTCATGGCCCTACGTCTCTCTTTCACGCATTCAATCTCATTCATGCAGAACAACCCCAATTCAGAGCAGTTCTGCACAAATCGAAATGGCGACCGAGAGAGGAACTAAGGGCAGTTGAAAGAATGGTTCTACAATTGACAAGTAGCAGAGCAGATGGGTCACAGTGCGTCCCAAACATATTTACAAGCAAAAGAATAACCGGTCAAACTTGGTGTATTCTCTTGGTTGAAAATATCTATTTGCTAAGTTTATAATCTGTTACTATTAATATCAAGCAGGTTATAATGTAAGATCACAGAGGTAATTGTTAACCTAATTTGCAGTAAATCTTAACAGAGTTCCACAGACAACAGTAGTAAAAAAGATGGGTCAGACTGTGTCCCGTAACTTCATTGTTAAATCCACCAATGAAATTATGTCTCTCTATCTTGGTGGTTCGTTGCTTCCATTAGTTAGTTCATACCAAGCTGTGTGGCCAGGATAACTCGCTCTTAGTTCAGTAAGAATATGCATGGTTCATTCCACTAACTACTAAATGCAAAAATTCATATAAATCATGGCTTTGCACTGCACTATAATCTACTAGCCAGTACTTAATTACCACTTGATCAAGCTTAGTCTAGAGGTTGATTTAGCCAAAAAAAGAAAGAGGACAAAACTTATGCGTATATCTCTTAAAAACGTTTCTCGTTGTTACCGAATTAGTTTGAAGTAACTGTATTTTCTAGGTTCACGTAGCGTTTTTGCCAATATTACAGCAAATTTCTAACACCAATCAGGTCATCATCATCCAAGAGCACAAGCATCTTTATTCGTTAACCTAGTTTGTAGTCAACCATAAAACCTTAACAAATCCAATTCTAATTTCATTATAATCAATCAAAAACATCAAGTGAACCAATCTTAATACTCATAAATAACACAAAAAAGAACCATAATCATAATAAGAAAACTAAAATTAAAACTAATTTCAAATTTTTATTTAATTAAAATTCTGAAAGAGTGAATTAGAATAGATAACCTTATTTAATTGTAGTAGAGTTCAAGACCCATGCCATCATGGATTTCATAATCAGCAAGAGTGATATGATCTTTGTACACAGTATACCACTTTTGAATTCGTATCTTATCAGCTCGTGTTCCAGTTTGTGCAGCAACCAATTTCTTCAAATCTCCAATTGTATCATCTTCGTTACACTTTACTCGCACTTTCTTACCCAATCGATCGTTCAACACAACTTCAATCATCTTTCTCCTCCTCTCTTCAACAATTCCCCCTTACTGGAATGAATGAATTAGATTTAACAGACTTCTTTTTTAACCGCATTAAGTTAAGTCCAAAATTCCAACGGATGAAACTTAATCAAGATGGACTCGTGGAGATATGTTAGTGAAGAAGACGTGTTTGAGGTGTTACAGTTATACACTGTAAATACTGTTACTCAACTACTTTCATTGGTTCTCTTCATAAATTAGTGATTTCTTAATTTCTCCGCTAGCTCAGAATCGTTATCTCAATTTTTGCGCGAGGACTTCGATTCTTCGAAATGGCAGGTAAATTTGATCAATTTTGACTTCATTATGATAGAAAATTCTGAATTTAGGTCGATTATTAATATAATCGGTGATTGAATCCAGTTGAAGAGAATCAGTAAACTTATTTTATCAGTCGAGTAGAAATCAACTCAACTAGATGATTTCTTATTGTTAATGAAAAAATGGATTAAACATGGTATTGATTTTCAGTATATTGTAATATTTCTAGTGAAGATGGATGAAAATAGAGGTCGCCCTCTAGTCTTGAATGTAGTAATTAAACCACACCGTGATTGAATCAATCACCCCTGTGAATGTAAAACAGATCGATAAACTGAAATGTATAATATAGGTCAATTGCATTCTGAATCTGAATTACAAAACACTTGCATATGTTTATTTGTCTCGCGTAATGGAGCGATCTGAAGTTAACAAAATCTAGTTCAGAGATAAAGTTAAGAAGCCAAAATGCTAATTTATCTATTGGATGAAAGTGGCGTGTGTAAGTTATAAAAAGAGTTATTAAGACCTGCATTTTCGACATAACTATAGCAAAATCGTTGCAAATTAAGACAGAAGACAAAGTGTAAGGTTGGTGATATATACTCATGGATTATAGTTTTGATTTTCTCTAATTTACTGTCAAAGCACACATATTCCTCCTTATTGTGCATTTATTATTTGATTGGTTAGTTTTGATCCAGATAAAGCCACCTACCCAGTGGAAAGAATTAGGTTACTTTTTTCGTTCTTGATGCATAAAAGAATTGGCTTGAATTACTACATTTTGACTCGTTTAATCATTATTACATTTTTATGTTGTCTCATTTTAGATAAATAATGAAATTGCAGAAAACTCAAAAAAGTAGTTATTCATTCTTTGTCCAGAAGTTCAGAATAAAACTAGTGAACATCACTGATTTTAAAGTTGATTGTTGAACTTTCGCTTAAGCTTGGAAAAATGTTTTTAGTTCTGATTAGAAGTTCGGATTTGTATATGCAGTGTCATCAGGGAAGATTGTACAAAATGTTTTTGTGGCACAATGTTGCCACGAAAGGAATAAACAGTTGGACCCAATTTAGTATGCGCAATACACTTCCTTATCAATCAAGGAAGTTGGCATGGACTGGGTACTCATCCATGCAATTGCATACAACCAAGAGTGATCATGGAAACCGAGGAGGTTTTTATTGCAATGGTAGACTACTGTCAAAGACAATCTGAAATTTACATACTGTAGTTAGTACTAATGGCCAACCCCACCATGTAGCTTTGGTGTTTCTATTCGCTATTTAATAAAACAAATTCAACATGTTTTCATGTGAAAGTTTTGGTGAGAAAAACTGCTTAATTACTTGCTTCTGCTCTACACGAGTGCGCTAGTCAATATTCATTGTTAAAACCTCTTCTCTTTGTTTGTGTATTTTCTTTCCGTTTTGGTCTCAACTTGCAGCTGTTTCGGCTAATAGTGCATCATTGTCTTTGGAAAAGGTTGATTTCAGTAAGCTTCAAAATGGAAGGTAATGTATTCATGTTTATTGTTGAGTCCAAGGTCCTCGAATGTGCACTTATTTCTCATTTACTGAGGGGTATGTCATAGATTTAGAGCTCATTGATCCATGCAGTGATATTCGAGGTGTTGCTGTTGCTGGAGTTGAAGGAGAACCTCTTAACCTAAATGAGCATGTTGCAGAAGCAATAGCTTCAGGTTTTGCTGCATGGCTAATGGACAAAAAGAAAGCTGATGGGTCTAAACGTCTTAAAGTTTCCATTGGTCATGATTCACGAATATCTGCACAGATACTTCAGGTTCGTATTTTCTTCATCTTGTTCCCTTTTTCCCCTTCCATTACAGTTGTAATCCTAGTGAGTGCTAAGAACAAGACTGTTTAATCTTCAGGATGCAGTTTCTCGAGGACTTGCTGGTGCTGGCCTCGATGTAATTCAATATGGGTAAGCATTTTAATTTGTTTCCTATTTACTCATTTTAATGCATAAATTAGCTGAGTGTCTTACTGTCTTTTAGTGAGTCAGAAGAAATGGTTTACACCTGTGTTTCCCACGGGCTTATGGTATCTTTAAGGTGTCTTTAATTCTATCCCTGTAACTGAACTGAATTGGTTTCAGGTTAATAACTTGGTCTGGCTTATTTGTCTTTGTAGGTTAGCATCTACACCTGCAATGTTTAACAGCACACTCTCAGAAGACGAAGAGTTTATATGTCCAGTCGATGGATCCATAATGATAACAGGTACTTTTTAAAACTTGAAACTGCATTGCTTACTTCGATTGAAACAAAATAAAATAGAATTGTGTATATCATAATTAGTTAGCTCGTGTGGAATAGATGGTGTCCATATTCATGTGGACCATATGATTTGTGTATTGCCAATCAATTTTAGCTCATAGCCGTGTAGCTAGAACCATTGCTGCACGACATAAAGTTCGTTCACTCTAGAATTTCGATTGACACCCTTTAATCAAATTACTCGATTTTCATGTTCATGTGGAGCATATTGCTGCACGACATAAAGTTCGTTCACTCTAGAAATTTCGATTGAACTAAGAACTTTAGGACCTTGAATTTCACTTTCAAGTTACTCGATTTTCATGTTCATGTGGTGCATATGATTTGTTTATTGCCAATCAATTTTAGCTCATAACCGTGTGGCTAGGACAATTGCTGCACGACGTACGGTTCGTTAACTATAGCAATTTCGACTGAGCTAAGAAGTTTAGGCCCTTTAGTCGCTTTCAAGTTACTCGATTATCAACTAAGATGTATTTATGACAACAGCCAGCCATCTTCCTTACAACCGAAATGGGTTTAAATTTTTCACAAATGCTGGAGGATTGGGCAAAGCTGACATCAAAAACATCTTGGAGCGTGCTGCCAACATATATGTTAACTTCTCAGTTGATGGTTTGAAGAATTCAGAACGAGCAGCTTCCGCATCTGTTAAGCGGGTGGATTACATGTCTGTGTATTCATCCAATCTTGTAAATGCAGTTCGCAAGGCTGCTGGGAATATAGGTAATACATCTATTGCAACACAATGTAGCATGTGTTGTTTTTGTGTGAAGATGTTTCTAGGTGGCTTAGATTGTTGACTTAACCCCATGTTTAATTTACAGAGAAGCCATTGGAGGGATTCCACATAGTTGTTGATGCTGGGAATGGAGCAGGTGGATTTTTCGCAGTGAGTTCGTGTCCTGCAAAGTTTGCTGTTCATTATGCCATTGTAGCTTATTTATAGGTTTTTCTCATTGGATGTTTACCAGGCAAAGGTTCTTGAACCACTGGGAGCTCTTACTTCTGGTAGTCAGTTCTTGGAGCCAGATGGTAATTTATATCACTTGATTAATAGCTGTTGTTTTCATGATGCTTCAATTGAAGAAGGAAATAAATATCAACATTTTTGCTTTTGAATCAGGTATGTTCCCAAATCACATTCCTAACCCAGAGGATAAAGCAGCAATGAAAGCCATAACCCAAGCAGTGCTTGATAACAAGGCTGACTTAGGCATCATCTTTGACACAGATGTTGATAGGTAATAATTGCTCGTATTATTTGTTTGTCTGACCTGCATTTTGTTAGGCTGTTTCCTCATAGATGTTTTGTTTCAGATCTGCTGCTGTGGATTCTACTGGCAGAGAATTTAACCGTAATCGACTTATTGCTTTAATGGCGGCTATTGTGCTTGAAGAAGTAAGATTCTCTGAGCTTGCCATTTTCGTCTGTAAACTGTTCATTTGATATTCTCACATTTCCTCTTAATAAGATCTTTTTTCTAATTTCTTTTGCTTCTAATTATGTTATCACTAGTAGCATCCTGGAACAACTATTGTCACAGACAGTGTGACTTCGGATGGGTTAACTACTTTTATTGAGAAGAAACTTGGTAAGTTGGTATCTGAATTATATAAATCTCATTCGACTGGGAAATTTGTTCCTCACAGTTTTTCTGTATTTGAAGGAGGAAAACATCACCGGTTTAAGAGAGGCTACAAGAATGTCATAGATGAGGGTATTCGTTTGGTGAGATTTAGTTTTACATAAGCTCATTCGTTTCTACGTAGAAATACTGAGTTTTAGATTGCTACTTCTCGACAACGCTAAGCTGGACTTTAAAATTTACCCCCATAATCACAGAGAAATTAGCCAAGTTTCTAACTAGCACTCAACTCATTTGATGTATAAAATTTCATTTTTCTGCTTATTGCTTCATTATAGTTCTTAAACATAGTAAAAATATCACAACTGAAACAGTTTTTGTAACAGAATTCTGTTGGTGAAGAATCACATCTAGCTATTGAAACCAGTGGTCATGGAGCTCTCAATGAGAATCACTGGCTTGATGATGGTGCATACCTCATGGTGAGCAACGATTATTTATATCTATGTAATTGTCCGACTTTCATGGAACGTCATCCATCTTCCTCATCACTATTTTTATGCTGTTTTCCGTGTGCGATTACTTTTAGGTCAAGGTATTAAACAAACTTGCTTCAGCCCGAGCTTCTGGAAGTGTCGACGGCAGTAAAGTAATAACTGATCTGGTTGAAGGCCTGGAGGAACCAGGGGTATCTATTGAACTGAGGTTTAAGATCGACCAGAGCCATGCAGATCTCAAAGGAGGGTATGCTAAAATTTTGCCATGATTTCTTCAAAGAGTAGCTTTTACCATTGCAAATTTCTCACAAATATGTTTGTTCAGATCATTCTGGGACTATGGAGAAGCAGTGCTGAAACACTTAGAGAACACAGTAGATTCAGAACCAAAGCTACAAAAAGCCCCTGTCAACTATGAAGGAGTAAGTCTGCCAGACTTACAAACCTTGATCTCTTCATATGTTTTTTTTTTCTTTTTTGGGTGCAACTGTATATGGATTTGAGTTTCAAAACACGACGAGTTCACTGTATTATCGTTTAATTTTGTTCTTGGTAACAGGTACGAGTCTCTGGCTTTGGCGGGTGGTTTCTTCTGAGATTATCTCTTCATGATCCCGTTCTTCCACTTAATATTGAGGTATGTATCTGACTTCTTATCAACCTATATAGCACTTAGAAGAATAAGGATTGATGTGTAACAGAAAAAAAAAAGAAAAAAATTTCAGGCACTAAGCAAGGAAGATGCAGTAAAGCTTGGACTCGCTGTGCTTGGCGCTGTTAAGAATTTCTCAGCTTTGGATACATCTGCCCTAGACAAATTCATTCAAGCATCATAAGCCAAGGAGCTTATCAGCCATTTAGGTTCGTCTACCGGCTTTAAATTAACACTTCCGAGTTTAAGAATTTCCGAACTGTCTACTATAATATTTCATATTATTACATAAATCAAATTTAAAGTTCTCAGCTTTGATAGCAAAATGGTCGTTGCTAAAGGTCCACTGTTGCTAAATAGGTTACATTAAAGTTGATTATTTGCCCAATATGTGAATATGTTTCTCTGAGTTGAACCTTTACCTGCTCCTAGACCCAAGTTACATTTAAAATAAAGTTAAAAATTCATTTGCAATCTACAATACGTGCAGCATGCATTTCTTGGGAGCACCTAGTGACGAAATCCATTTCTTTCGTGGAACTCTCAGACAAGATGCATTTAAACAACTTTTTCATGGAAATCTAGCAAGGAAATTAGCTCACACAGAACTTTGCTGTCAGGTACTCGAGTTTAGCTTCCGTGAATCTGGTAGTTGGCCTGGCTAGGTAGAGTCAAAGCTTTTGGTTCCGGTTTTACCATGTTTAACACCATCATATAAAGAGGAAAAATAGACATGATCCTTTTTAAACACGCATAGATAAGTTGCAACACTATATAGTCTGTACTATCCAATCCGAGGGGATAAATTGTCCATCTGCCATAATTGGCTTACTACGGCCAGCACGACTGCTCAAAAGAGAAGTTACCAACAAACGTTAAAGTACTGCCCTTTAGGCACCATGGATCACATGAGCATAATTTGTGTCACAGGGCTAAGTTTGGGTCACACAGCAAAATTTGAGTCGCAAGGTAGAGTTTGGGTTATTGATCCAAATTTTTCCACGGGACAAATCTAGGGTCACTTAGAAAATTTGGATGAGAAAACAAATTTTAAGTCATAAGGTAGATCCTCATTTACTCACGAGGAAGGATACGGATATGAGGCAATTATGGCACGACATGATTATAGGGACACGTCAAATTTTAAATTTTTTTTTGGCTAATTTAATCTCGTGTTTTTGGGGCTGAAGAGAACATATTGGGGGATACTAATAAGATAAAATAGTGTCATTAGGTAGTAATTTCTCACCACTCCTTATCCACATATTTTATACAATGATAAATTTATCCTTGTTTAATTAATGTTAATGTTGATTAATTAGTTAGTTATTCTTGATTATAAATATATAGTTAGTGTGTTAGAAAATTATCTGAGTCATTGTCTAAAAAAGAAATAGAGAATGTGTTGGAGAAGAAGAAGAAGAAGAAGAAGAAGAAGAAGAAGAAGAAGAAGAAGAAGTTGAGAAAACTAGATTTCGATGATTTCAACAACCAAAATGGATGAGTATGAAGAAGAACGAGTATCTTCACATCATGTTACCGATTAGAGATGACGATTTTTGGATATTTGTTGGAAGATCCAAATTTTTGTGGGGAAGCCCTAGATGATGATTTAATCGAAGAAAATGAAGAATCACATCAAAATGAGGATAATAATGCATCAAACCAACATGTATTGTGTTAAAAATCTCAAAAACCCACTTTGTATGAGTTTGTATGTGATTGTTGGCACAAAAAACCCTACTTTTACATGCATTTAATGCTCTCGACGTCCCAGAATTGGAAGATAATATAGCAAAATATATGTCGATTCTACACCTGGCTTAAAATGCAGTACAATCGGTAGTTTCGATAAGATCATTAACTACTAATTGTAATGAATAAACCCCAACTTGAATTCTTCCACAATCTCCGATTTTATTGTTTTTCTATGATCGGTAGTTTAGTGAACTTACTTATCTACGGATTATAATATAAGCCCCAAAAAGATTTTTCTTCTTATGTACTCTTATAATCGGTAGTTTTGCGGAATCTTTTATCTACTGATTATATAAGTAGCACCAAATATAAAAAAATTTGAAATTTGAAAATCTAGAATTTTTCTACTATCACAGTCGGTAGTTTCAGGAATCTTTTATCTACCGATTATATAAGTAGCCCCAAATATAAATTTGTCCAAAATTTAAAAATGTACAATTTTTCTACTACCACAATCGGTAGTTTTGGCGAATCCTTTAACTACCGATTGTCATAATAGCCCCAAATATAACTTTTCAAGACTTCGAAAATTTAGAATTATTCAAACTCTAGAATCAGTAGTTTTGGCAAAATATATAACTACTGATTGATAATGTAGTATAACTGGTAGGAAGTAACTAAACTTATCTACCGATTATACTGAATTTCTAGATGGTTATTGTCTTGTTACAATCGGTAGTAAGTGATATATATTATTCTACCAATTGCGTATTAGTTAGTAATATAAAAACTTAAACCTCCAATTATAATTGATTTTTATCCAGAAAACCTGTCTAGAGTTCTATGATAAATCGATAGTTTCCTGTTATGATTATATACCGATTATAGCATAATCGATGGATAAATATAACCACTAACTAACGATTATATTAGGCTAACTCGTTGCTTTTATATGTAGATCGTTGCTGCGGTTGATCCTGTTTCATATGAGGGGCTAGATACTTCCCTATACTATGCTAACGATTTGGTATACTACCGATTCACTTTTTTCTTGTTCTAATAATTTATGTTACTTGCTTAGGCTTATAAGTTTTACAATATTATATGCGCATTTAGACATTTCAAACTAAGACGGAGGTAAAGGAATGACTTATGAACAAGGCTAAAGAGAAGATGTACGTAGTTGTTCAGAACAATCAAGTAAGGAAGGATCAATTTGAAATGGTTTGCGAGAGAAGTGGTTTTCGAAAGAGTCATCAGACAAAGGATCGTAAGTATCTAAAGAAGACGAAGAGGAACTACAGGGTAATACAAAGAAGATTAAGTTCCCATATACGATTGTCTTCAAATTGACCGAAGGTAAAGTGTGGAAAATGCTCAGAGTTGCTAATGGGCGTCATAACCACGAGGATCCTAAAAGTTTTATTGGGCACGTAATGGTTGCTAAGTTGAAAACATATCAAATGGAGACAGTAAGGTCTATGAAGTTAAGTAAAGCGAGTGCGATCTTAGGTAAGATAAAGGCATACGACCCTGAAAACTTGTCTTCGTTGTCTACAATTACCTCATCCCTAGCTATAATCAAAAGGACGCCATGGGATGGTAGACAAGTTATGCAACAATGTGGATGGTTAGCCGAGCAACACAACTACACGTTGGGAACCGAGGAAAGGGATGACAAAGTGGTTCGTATATTCTGGGCGCATCCCTTGGTGATCCAATTGGCTCAATGCTTCCAAACTTATAAGACAAACAAGTACAACATATCGTTGTTGAACATTGCTTGCCACACTTTGGATAAAAAAACGTTTACGGTGGCGTGGGGTTTAATGGATCACGGGAACGGTTTGAGTTTTATTTGGATGTTGCAAACATTGAGGTCGATTTATCAAGCGACTAAACTCCAAGGGTTATTGTAACAGATATCGATCAAGCCTTAATGAATGCCATTCGGTAGTTTTCCTCAAAGCCCAAAATTTCCTTTGTATGTGGCACATCCAATGCAACATCAAAGCTAATTGAAGAATCATATTCAAGTTCCAAAACCCAAAAAAGGTGCCAAGAGGTCGAAGGAAGAGGATGGACGTATTAGTAAACTAACAACGGAAGAACAACAAGAAGAAAAAAATGTTGGTTGATGAAATGCACGCCGAAGAGGCAGTAAAGTGGTATATTTTTAAAAAGCATGGGATAAGATTGTTTGGTCGACCACTGAGGAAGATAATGTATACAACCTGAAGAATTTTGAGGATGAATGGAGCAAAAAGTATTCCAAAGCGCCGTGAAGTATTGCAAGACACAATGGTTGACACTGCATAAGGGAAGGTTTGTATATGCATGGACATATAAATTTCCACACTTCAAAAATGAGGCGACAAGCATTGCATAGGGCTCCCATGGCCAATTGAAGAAAATATTAGTCGGTAGTCAAAATGGGATTGTGACGTTCCAGGAAGCAATCCATGAATTCACCAATCGTGATCTCACCAAGATAAATGGCGCAATGGAAAAAGTCGGCGTAGATTCTTGTTGGTGTATACAAAACATGCAAACATTCTCATAGGTTATTTTACAAAGTGTCTTGGCGGGCAATAGACTACATGATGATACAGTTGCAGTTGTATAAAGATAATAATGATGAGAGTTCGGTTTACAATTGCAAGATGGTGATAGATATTGGACTCCCGTGTCGTCATATGCTCGATAGATATGCTCAAGTGATTGACATTAATGATATTCATCAATTTTGGAAGCAATTGTCTTTCACCCCAAACACCATACAAGTTGATGTGTAGCGTTTGAGGAGACGAATATACATCGACGGATAATTGAGTGTTACTCTAATTCAAATGGGGCACAAAAGCATATTTTAATGCACCACTTGGAGGAAGCATTTTACCCTTGTTTAAGGGTCGCTGAAGAACCAACGAAGGGAAAGGCAATGGTTAGGCCGAATACCGAAAAGTTAAGGGAACAACAACGAAAATAGTTGAATGCATAGTTTTCTAATCAAAGAGACCCTTCAGGAATGAGTATATTAAAGCCATGTATGAAGAGGTGTCGAGTCCAAAGAAAAAGGGTTGTCCGAAGAAGGATCAAGCTAGACCAAGTGTACGAAAAGTCAAACCAAGGGTCTCTAGCCTTTTTCTTAAGTAAGTCAAGTCGAGCGAATAAGAGATGTTGTTTTGGTGGAGTCCCAAGCAAGTTTTGAAGTTGTTTAGCAAGTGGGCGCCTATCATCAAATCCAACCTATAGAAATGGTGACTATAAAAGAGAAGAACGGTACTCTTTTGTGTCCTTAGAGACATAAAAGGAAGACCAAATCGAGGTACGTATACAATATATAATGAGTATTTGGAACAACTCCCTCTACTCATTATACCATTTGTTTTTTCCACCGACGATGTCGATGGGGATGGCAATTTTGGTTTTCACGTTGCGACGGAACAAATTGGACATTTTAGCGAGGCGGTTACCGAGAATATCACCCAATGACAATATTTAAGAAATAAGATGGTCACCCAACTATTGAAGGACAATGAATTCTATATTTAAATGGTGAAAGAAGGAGATAGACATGCTAAAGAACAATAGTTCAAAGAGTTATATACTCATGTAAAATGCCGAAAGGGATTGAAGACAATCGGTCCCAAGTATTGGATGATAATGCCGAAATGTGGGTATCTTCTATCGGAATGCGTGATATATTATTTGTGTCCTCCTTCCTAAGGAGTAAGTGTTACGTTTACATCCATAAGGACGGTTTGTGATGAGTCGTTCAAGGATAGAAGAATCGTTATGGCATGGGTGAATATCAATCATTTTATCGATTTAAGGTTAACGGGAGATTGTCCGTTACCTTCTTTAAGTAGGTGGTCAGAATATTTCCCTACTAACTGATATGTTTTTGAGATAATGGTAAAAGATTCGATACTCAGACTTGTAAAGATTTGATTTTTAAACCTAATTTTTTAATACTAAAATTAAAGAAAATTAAAGTAGAATTGATTTCAAATTATGGAAAGAACTGAGACTAAGGATTCCATCATTAGCCAATTTTTCAAGTGATTTAGCATTAACAATTATTTTGCAACTCACACTTTCAATTGATTCTAAATATTACCAAAGTTAGATTTTCAAAATAATAGTTGTAAATCAAAATTATGAGACATCAATATCTCTAAACTAAGCATGACTCATCAAAAGAAAACACAACTAATTGATAAAAATCATTATTTCAATTTTAATTCAAAGCAAATAATCATAAAAGAATTGCAAAAAATTAATAAGATAAAAATATACCACTTTATTATTAGAAAAATGGCTTCCTCCGTTGCCCCATCAATAGAAAAGAAAGTATTTTCCGGTCATCTCATTGACTTACAACCATGATTCTCGACAAGAAACCCTCAGAAGTGACGTGTTTTAGTCAAGTTTGATTGTTGCGTCATACTAGGATATTGATTACTTGTTTTAATCCCTTAAAAATAGGAAGTCACCAAATCAGAAACATTATCTTCCGCAAATAAACAGTTTCCCGCCATTTTTGGTTTGAACCAAAGAGAAAAGGTGCCTTTATCAACTGTCTGGGGGCCTTTATCAATATTTCCTGGGTGCCTTTAGTAATTTGGTGGGTTCCTTTATCACTTTTTAAGCCAATTTTTTCACAAATGTTTATTTCTCAAAAATACCTACAAACACATAAAATCACACAATAAATATAAAATCGAGCACTAACAAAATAGATAATTACGGACGAATCAGACACAAAAATGTGTTTATCACTAACCATTGCAAGGATTGGGTGAAGCAATACGAGTCCAACATGGAGCGTTGGGATCGTTTAGCAAACTTGCCCAAGGGCCCAATTGAATTGATCGAGGATGGTGAGTAGTTTGGTTGATTATTTTATTTTGAACATATATTTTGAAGCTATTAACAAATATTAATGCAATGTTTTGGCGTTATCGTCGTTGTTGGGTCTATTCACATAGTGTTTGGTGACAACATAAAGTTGATTTGAATTGTTGGTGTTATAATTAGTAGTCATGGGTTTACATATCTACCGATTATAATTGAATCTCCTCCAGAAGACTGAGTAAAATGAAACAAGTATAATCGGTAGTCTCTAGGTAGGAATTAACTACCGATTATATTAGCTTCTGACAAAAATTAGTAAAATTCCCAGAATCGGTAGATAGAGTCCAATATTAACTTCCGATTATAGCTAAATTCTGACAAAATATTTGAAAATTTCCCAGAATCGGTAGACAAAGATAAAAAATTGCTTCCGATTACAACCAAATTCTGACAAAATATCTGAAAATTCCCCAGAATCGGTAGATAAAGATAACCAATTACTCCCGACTACAACCAAATTCTGCCAATATATGTGAATATTTCCCAAAATCGTTAGATAAAGAACAACATAACCTTTTATTATACTTTGGACTTAATGAATTCATAACTATCAACAAATGTGAATTCTTCTAATTTTTCCTGATAGTAGTGCATTTTTGCGAGATCCTCCTACACAAGCATGCAACAAAAAGAACATAATTCATAAAGGTTACTATGTTAGTATTGGAAGATCAAACAACTTAGCTTATGTAAAAGATACTTACAAATTGTTGGATCGACAATCCTAAATTGGTGGGGTTATGGATTCGTTGTTGTATATCTATATAATGAGATATCCCTTTGGATAAGTTGGTACCTATCGTGAATTTGTTGCAGAGATCTTTGCTTTGGATTTCCACAATCTCGCACATATTTGATGTACACCCTCTCCCAAAATTTTTCGGGTGCAACCCTTCCAGCCATGACATCTTCACGTCGGGTTTCGTTATACCATGTTTTGGTTATGTCAAAATCTTCAGCTGAGTCGAATGTTTTCAGGCTTGTATATAGAGGTATGAAGTGAATTACAAAGAGGACATGGTTGAATGAAATTGGTAGAGTATATGAAACTAGGTGTGTGTAGTATTTGGTAGAAAAAACAGATGTATTTATAGGATAAATTCAAAAACTAGCGGTTGATTATACTTTCAACAAAATAATTGCACAACTACCTCAACTATCAATAGTCATAAAAGTAAAGCATAATCGGTATATATATGAAAACAATATCTACCAATTATAACTATTACTCAAACACAAAAACACATTTTCCTCTACATAGAGAGAGACCTAACGGCTAGTATTTTCAAAAACTTACTACAAATACTATGATCGGTAGATAATATCACAATATAACTACCGATTGACATCCATGGTCATTATTCCATAAGTCATATTTTGTCTTGTAGAATGCCCTTTACCTTAAGCATCGTGGACGAACCTTAAACGGGTTGAAACTGCCAATCACCTTAAGGACGTTGAAATGAGCTTCATAACGGTAATTTTGATCCTTTCCATCGTCTCCATTCCTCGAGAGATCTCGTTATAACTTCATCATTAGTTTTTCCTCTCAATCAATATCGATTGACAAGATAAGTTAAATTCACGAATGGATCAACTTCTTCGCTTATGCAATTACGTCGACAAAAAATATCACCTCTATTACGGTTATTGGGGTTACCGGTGTCAATGCAGAATTGTTCGTGAATTCTCTCTAAATAACTCATACTCATTACACCATTATGAAATCGTTCTTCTCCCCGTCTCAGATAGAATTGCACATACCGTCTACATAGAGATCAATATTCTTATACCGTGTACTCTACAATACTAACAATGTATGGATCAACCATTATTTTGAAGATGATTACTTTGATATTGGCAAAGTAAAATGTAATGGTGGTGTATACATGAAAATTAAGAAACCTTACTTATATAGATTAGAGTCTTAACGTCTCTTTGTTTTGAAAAAATAGCCGTTGGGGTGAAGTATAACAAGAGTGTAAAGAAAATATAACTTAAAACCTTAAAAGTTAAGTGTAATCGCTAGTCACGGGTTTACAATTTCTACCGATTACCCTTAATCATTAGTTAATAATACATACTATCTACCGACTATAATAAAAAAAAACATCAGAAACCTTGGGGCTGTTTCGATGGTACAATCGCCAGATATTTAAACAACTTATCTACCGCTTAAAATCCAAAAATCACCAGAAAACCCAAACTTGTTTCAATGTTACAATCGATAGATAATTAAACAGCTTATTTACCGATTAAAATCCCAAAAACACCAGAAAACCCAAATATGTTTCAATGTTTTAGTTGGTAGATAATTAAACAACTTATATACCGATTACCCACAATCGGTAGCAAACGATGCATGTTAACTACCGATTATAATCCAAAAAACACCATAAAATCCAAAAAAAATTCAATGGTTTAATCAGTAGATAGAAAAACAAATTTATCTATCGATTTATAACAATCTGTAGCAAATGATACAATTTATTTACCGATTATACTGAAAAATATTTACAAAACTAGTCAATTATTTCGCTAGCAAATGATTTTATAATTCATGATCCATAAAAATAACAGGAAGCCATTTATAATCCATAAAGAAACCCATTCATAAGTCATAAAGATAACTATTCATAAAGATAATGTAAGAACCTAAAATCCCAAACAAGCATTCAAAACAACATAATCCGAAAGAAACACTAAAAGTATGTCTACCACAAGCATGTAAATTATGAATGAAACACCTATCCTCGGTCTCGTTTACTACGACCTCGACCAGCATTGCCAGCAACAACACTAGTACTCTTGCCACCTTCGGGATTAGCAACGGTTGTTGAACCCCAAGATCTTTTTGAGGCCTTCGTTGTTGGTTTCTTAGGATTATGAATAGCTTTTCTCCCAAACTGAGTGGCATAAGCTTTATTTTCAATATTATCAACTAGGTATTTGTACTCCTTTTGCTTCTCTATTGACAAAGGCACTCCCGACTTGATACATGCGGCCATCTTCTTTGTCAAAAACACAAATCGATTTTTCTATTTTCATACCGCAAAATAAAACAATGGATGCTTGCAACATTGAGCCGTAATATTTAGGCCAATATTTAAATCAAGAAAAAATAAAAATATGTACCAATCTTTCATAATCAGATGATTTGTATTTGATGATACAAGTATAATCGGAAGTCGTATCCTTTTCTTTATCTTCTCGGATTACACGAGGATGAAAAACTTCCCGATACCACTTCATATACCCCAGAGATACTTCATCAGCTCGGATCACAGGTCTACCAGCATTCACCATAAATTTATGTCTTTCGTTCCAATACTGAACAAATGGCTTATAAGAGTGACCAATCTTGAAATAGTTGTTAGTAGACTCGGACAAGTCTTTATCCACACGAAAGTATCCACGTATAACATCCAATGTTTTATCTTGTACATAATTGTTTCGTCGCTTCAACCTTGATCCATTATACATAATATATCATGTGGAGTGCCACAACGGTCCAAAGTACAATGACAGCTCGGACCCGATTGCAATATGTCCTTCAACGCGGTCTTTCTTGTATGGATCAAAGCATACATCCGCGGGCTTCACTGAATCCCCAATCCTTTGCTTGATGTGCAGTGACAGTACCAATATCCACTAAGCGTTGTTTCCAGATACGGTTGCCGGTTAACATCTCTTCTGATTCGTCGGTACGAGAAGCAAATTGTTGCGTGAAGGAATCAATATCTTGACATGAGCCAAGAGGCAGATCTTGTGCCACTCCACCTGGTCGTATGAAACTGGCATGCATCCTCGCTCCCGGAATCTTTCATGGAAGTCTAGATGCTCCCTCAAGGAAATCAACTCATGTTCCTTACTCCTAGAACGGTTCTTCTGAAAGAGGTATTTTGTTCCTCTTGGTGTACCTTTTTCCCATTTTGCATTTTCAACGGCCAAGTTAAATTTTGGGAAGAGGTCATAGATCCATGTTTATATAAATAGCAAAATAATATAAGAAGATTGATCCTTAAAAGATAAAAGCATAACATGTAAACCAACGCATCGTTAGAAGTTAAGAAATTACCTGTAGTGGGATCATATTCTTGGCAATCTAGATAGTTAGTTGTCTCGATGCCTTTCTCAACTCCTCCATCAAGTACGCGTGGCAAGTGGTACCCTACGAGTAATCACAGACTTTGTTTAAAGAATGCAAGAGTTTTAATAGGTTGGCGTCGACCCTGTTGCCGCTACTGTTGGTAAAAATGACACATCCCAACAGATATAGAAGATATGTCGTAGCTTCCGCCTCTACTGCGGCCTCACTCAATCTCTATTCTCTTCTTTCGCCTTGGTGTCGCTGAATTTATTCCTCAAGTAAACCATGTTGAACTGTCTGGTCTTGTAAGGAAATCACCTCTTGAAATCAACATCCAATGTCGCTTGGTCCCAACCGAAACACTTGTTAGTGTATTCGTAAAGCTGAGGCCAGGTTAGCTGCTTGACGTAACTTTCCTTGAAAGCCTTAGCCTAGTCAAAGAGACTCATAATCTGCACAACTTTGTCAGGGGTAATCGTCATCTTTCCAAACAGAAGATAAAAGGTATAAGTTTCCCTATAAAATCTCTCCACAAAGGCTGATATCGCCAACTTGTCATGCTCTACCATTGAATTTTCGGTTGCAGTAGATAACCCCGAGTTGCGTATAATTTCCTTGAACATATCTCATTCACCATCTAAATCCCAATCAAGCATTTTAGTTGGTGCAGCTGTAGCTTTGGGTAGACGAACCGCATGAGTGTGATCCTATCATACACGACGAATTACAAAATAATTAGAAGAGCCGTTATGATTTCGACGAATAAAAATTAAATGACATAAGCAAAAGATGCAAATTATTACCTCGGTAGAATAGATGACCTTGTCCTAGGAGTCTTTATATCCAGATAAAAATTTCCCTTCATCACTTGGTAAACCAGGGATCTCGCCTTCTTCAATACCTTTCAACATCAAAGAGGTGGGGGGTGTCCCAATTTCTTCTTAATCATCTTCTTTTACTCTTCCCCTTTATCTTGTCATTCTCATTCGGTAGCACTTGGTTTCCCACTTGGTTGACTCGGTTGTGATTGAGTTCCATCATTGATAGAAATTCTGGGAGTGTTCTTCTTTCTTCGTACACTAGCCGTTAGTTTTTGTCCCCTATGACGACGAGGTTGTGCGACAACATCTTTATCTTGGACTTTCTTAGCTCACATTTCCTTAATAATAAAAACAAAGATCAATCAAGGCAAGTTAAGTTAGTTTTCGAAAACAATTGAATGAAAGTTATGAGTATATTATAATCGGTAGACAATATAGGAAAATAACAAGATTAAATATAATCGGTATTTTGGGTTCTATATTGTCCTTCGATTATACAAAGTTGGTAGTAAATGGTCCAATATTAACTACCAATTATAATTCCTTTTTGACCAAAAAACAAATGGTTTTGAGGCTAAGACAATTGGTAGATAAATAAAAACCCTTTACTACCGATTATAATGTAGCCTACAAATTTTTTCATTTTCGAACTTTATAATCGGTAGTAAGTGTTAGTACTTATCTACCGATTATGTGCATTCTTTCATTTTCTACATTCCAAAACATCTAACATAATCGGAAGATACAAATTTAAATTATCTACCGATTGAAACCTCAATATCTCCAGAAAACATACTACTTGAATAATCGGTAGATAAAGAACATCACGAAACTACCGATTATGTATAATAACCGAAAACCCTAGAAATTCTAGTGACGATTTCATTCAATTGAAGCAAAATAAACCCAAATAATGGTAAACCCTTACCTTATTGGGGCCATTAATACTTCAGGATAGGATGATCGTCTGATTTAGTGGCCGAATCTACATCAACATCTTCGTGTTCTTCGAGTTCTTCACGTTCTTAACTTTGTGCTTCAACAATCTCTTTATGTTTAATCTATCCCCAAATTTTGGATTGTCACTACTACAAGATTGACGACTTATTTGTTTCGATCGAGCCATTTTTATATCGAATAATCGACGATGATTTGGTACGGCGATACGATTAATTGGTTTCGTCGTCCATTTGTAGATAAAAACCAACACACATATGTGTGCTTCACAAGCTAAGCCAAAGCTTTTGGCCTTGTTAAAGCTGAGAAATGAACCGTAGTGGTTGGCCTTAGTTATAGTGTAGCTAAAGCTAAGCAAAACACCCCACCATAGTGTGATAGACACGTTTTTGTATCTTAATTGTTCTCATATTTATATTGTTTTTTCCTCAATTTATGTACTAATATTATCACTTTATATGTTTTTAGGTATTTTTGGAAGAATTAATAAATGTGGAGAAAATGGCTAAAAGCACCCTTGGAATTGATAAAGGAACTCACACCTTGGACTTTCTTAGCTCGCATTTCCTTAATAATAAAAACAAAGATCAATCAAGGCAAGTTAAGTTAGTTTTCGAAAACAATTGAATGAAAGTTATGAGTATATTATAATCGGTAGACAGTATAGGAAAATAACAACCGATTAAATATAATCGGTATTTTGGGTTCTATATTGTCCTTCGATTATACAAAGTTGGTAGTAAATGGTCCAATATTAACTACCAATTATAATTCCTTTTTGACCAAAAAACAAATGGTTTTGAGGCTAAGACAATTGGTAGATAAATAAAAACCCTTTACTACCGATTATAATGTAGCCTACAAATTTTTTTATTTTCGAACTTTATAATCGGTAGTAAATGTTAGTACTGATCTACCGATTATGTGCATTCTTTCATTTTCTACATTCCAAAACATCTAACATAATCGGAAGATACAAATTTAAATTATCTACCGATTGAAACCTCAATATCTCCAGAAAACATACTACTTGATAATCGGTAGATAAAGAACATCACGAAACTACCGATTATGTATAATAACCGAAAACCCTAGAAATTCTAGTGACGATTTCATTCAATTGAAGCAAAATAAACCCAAATAATGGTAAACCCTTACCTTATTGGGGCCATTAAATACTTCAGGATAGGCTGATCGTCTGATTTAGTGGCCGAATCTACATCAACATCTTCGTGTTCTTCGAGTTCTTCACGTTCTTAACTTTGTGCTTCAACAATCTCTTTATGTTTAATCTATCCCCAAATTTTGGATTGTCACTACTACAAGATTGACGACTTATTTGTTTCGATCGAGCCATTTTTATATCGAATAATCGACGATGATTTGGTACGGCGATACGATTAATTGGTTTCGTCGTCCATTTCTAGATAAAAACCAACACACATATGTGTGCTTCACAAGCTAAGCCAAAGCTTTTGGCCTTGTTAAAGCTGAGAAATGAACCGTAGTGGTTGGCCTTAGTTATAGTGTAGCTAAAGCTAAGCAAAACACCCCACCATAGTGTGATAGACACGTTTTTTTATATCTTAATTGTTCTCATATTTATATGGTTTTTTCCTCAATTTATGTACTAATATTATCAGTTTATATGTTTTTAGATATTTTTGGAAGCATTAATAAATGTGGAGAAAATGGCTAAAAGCACCCTTGGAATTGATAAAGGAACTCACACCTTGGATAAGGGCGCCACCTTCCTTTTAAATTAAAAAAATTGGCGGGAATTTTGAGTTATCAAAACAACGAAGAGTTTGTTGGGAGAATTTTAAGGTTAATGAAAATATATTCTCTTATTGTAATAACTAAGATTATATATGAGATGGACTTGTTAATCGATCAAAAATCTTCGGCAATAAATACTTCTTGTATTAAACAGATCCCATGAAGAAAGTTGGATGTTTTTCCTATTTAAACTTATCTTGTTTCTATATTGTTGGAAAGATATTTGAGCAAACAAGAAAACATCGGGTCTTAACAAAGCACAGAATCACTGAGATTCTTTTTTTGAAGATCAAGACATAAAGAGAAAATATCATCGTGATCTTCTTTCATCTGCCAAAGATTTGAGCATTAAAATATAGAAGATTATGGATGATTGGGGTTGCTGAGTGTTTTACTATAAATAGGAGTCCAAAAGAAGAATTGGAGGGAGGTTGGCTCTCGCCAGAAACCGAGAAAAAAAGTTAGAGAAAATTTTCCGCCATTGCTGCAACTCAGCGAGAAGAAAAAGAAAAAAAAAGAAGACTGCCAAGAAAAGTCGCAGATACTGTTTCCTTTTTATTCAAATTCAGTACCTTTGGCAACGTTTTGGTGAACAGTAGCAGCAACAGATTCTGGGTATTAAGACACTAAGGATTTGTGCTTCTTTAACTGTTGTATAAAGGAGTCGTTTATTCGTTAAAGATTTCTAATCTTTCTGCCACGAAAAATGGTCAGTGCTTTATTGTAATTCTTTTATAAAATCATGAATAAAACGATTTTTTCTTTTATTCTTTTTCTCCATGAGCAGCTAAGTCTTTTCTAGGATAGAGGATGAAGTTATTTTTGATGGGTAATATTTAATAATTTATTTCTTTAGCATATTTACTCTTCACTAGTGTTATTATTGACTAATAATTTTCTCTTCTTATAAAGCTTCATTTTAATTGTCCTAAGCAGTTTTCAACTAGTGATATTTAATAAGTGAATGAGAATTATATTTTTGCATAACGACTTAAGTTGATAGTAATTTAAAAACGTTATACCTTCTGAGGTATGAGATTGGGTTCAAAATGCCTTGGGTATTTAAGAGAGAGTGTTTAAGATATTAAATTGTTAGTTTTGCAAACATCAAAAGTAATGGAATCCAAAACCCTAGACTTTTATTGTCTTGGTTAATTAACTTGTATAGCTATTTTATCTTTTTATATATTTAATTTATTCATTAAAAATCATTTTTTTATTAGCAAATTAGTTAATTAAAAACTAGAAATTACAATTTTGAAATCCCTGTGGAACGAAGCGTGCTTGCATACTGTCTCATCGATAACCATGTTCTTGCAGTGTACATTTAAAATAACCCATCATAGTGCTTGGCATAAGGATATTAGAAACTAAGATCCAAATCCATGCAAGGTAACGAAAACAGTGACTTTACAAGAAATAAAATCCAAAGTCACTGCGGAAACATCAAATAGAAAAGAGTTTCTCGGTTTATTCGTTACCTATGAGGACATCGATCTTCGTAGCACTAGAAATCGCTATTGCCATCTGTACACCACAAAATTTTCTTGTGATACACCGTAATACCTAAAGGATAGTCTTCAGGGATACATTGGCAAAATAGAGTGGATATCGTTCTTGTTCCCAATCATACTCCACTTTAAATCCAAAACTCTGATTTCGAATCATAAAAGTAAAACAAAAGAAATCTCAAATTTAGGCTTATAAAAACCCTTAAAAAAACCGAAATTTGATTTCGAAAACGATAATCTAATAGCTCAAAATCGACTTAAAATGATCAGAGAAGATAAAACTTATCTTCATAGTTGTTTTTGCTGATGAATTTTTAGATGCAATTGTTGATGATGATGATCATCGATTTTTTTTCATTGATTTCCAATAGATTTTTAAGAACAAGTGTTGTTGATGCTGGATTTTAGTTTTTCACGTTGTTTCGAATTGAAAGGAGGACTCAATGGTTAATCGTTCGCCGGAACCAGAAGTTAAAATTTTGGTGGATCGCGATCCCGTAAAAACTTCTTTAGTACTTGATTTCGTTGGTACTATTCAAGCAACTCCAGTTCGATTGTTTACTCGTTCAATGGATGAATTTTCAAGTTTCACAACCTAAAAAAAGGTGTTTTTTACAAATAAGCCAGCAACTGTTGTCGTTTTCCCAGAGTTTTCCCAATATTCTCATTATGAACTGACAAGGACTAGTGTTTTTACAAGAAATCTCTAGGAAGCATTCCTGCAAGAGGTCCCTTCTATGGAGAGCAGCCCCGTCCTATCCAAATTAAATTGCTTTAGGTTATCCGTACACTTCACATGTTTCTAGCGAAGAGAAGTAAGAGATCTTCAAAAACTGGGTTTTTACGATCAGATAAAGAATCAAACTTTTAGATGAATCAAACGTTTTCCGAATCTCCAGTTTGTAAATCGCCCTATCTATTTTTTCTGTTTTCTCTGATCTGATTTTTTCCCCCTCCAAAACTAACATCTAGTTAGATTTGTGGTTGTGCTATGCACTGGGCATGGTAAATTCTCTTAAAAAGTTTGTCCCTGACTTCATTTTACTTTTCCCCTCTCATTCTGTTGTATAGACTAATAAATCACAAAGGATTGGAAAAAGAAATTGGTGTAGAACATAAAAATGAATATTATGAATCCGTAATTCTAATAAAAAAGTAAATTACAAATTGGATCAAAAGGGTTAAATCGAACAAAATCCCAACACAAAGTTGCACATCTTCTGCCCCTTGAAGAATAGATACCCAATAAAATTCAATTATATGACCTAAAAGATATGGAACACGACAACAATGAGACTTATATCGTACTCCAAAGATGACTGTCCCCTCTACTTGTTATGTTAGTTATGTTGTTAAGATCCTTTACAAAAGACAGTGGTCCTGCGTCCCCTGCATGTTGGTAAAAAATACAATCAATAGTAAACTTTGAAAATAAACAAAAAAGAAAAATCAATACCATTATCGAATTATATTTTTACTGTAGTATCCAAAAGTATATTTTGTAAGAAATAAATTAGAAGTAGTTAGATTTAACATAATATAAATACATAAAGTACTTTTTTTGGTATACAATTAATATAGAATTTAACCACAGTCGTTTACTAAAGATTATTAAATATAAATTGTCGATCAAAGGTGTTGTCCATTCATTGTAGATGACAGTGACCCTGTATAAACAAGTATAGGGTATAAAGGAAGTATAATAATTTTTAAACATAACAGTAAATTGGAGAGTGGATTTTTTATACCCAAAAATATTTACACCAATCATATTTTGTCAAATATCGTTACTAAAACTCATGCTTCATAAAAAACCTATTTCGACCTATAAAATGAAGACTTCATCACCGTTTAACGTAAGAACTTAAATTGTCTGGGCTTTTAAGTATTTAGATTGTTTAATAGTTCAAAGGACATAGGTAATAGAAAAAAGAGGATTTTTTTAGATCGATAGAAAACGAAAATAAAACCCGTATAAAAAAATGTAAAACATCCACTAATTAAAAAATAAAAAGACTACCGAGAATCAGGCTTTAAAAGACATGACTAGAGAGTTTGAAGTCCAACAAGATAAAACTAAATGTTAATTTCTATAATTATCAAAAAGAAATTTATTAAGGATTAAAAAGGTGGTCCCCTTATTTAGTTTATGGAACAAGAAGGATGATAAGGGGTAACTCAAGAATGATGTATTTTTGACCTTCAGAGCTTTACGATGGGTATAAATTGGCCGATCGTATAATTCTTTCTGTTTCACATTGGTGCTAATATCTTCAATCTTTACTCCTTACTCTGTTCTCTGAAACAAAATTTACAAGAACATCAATATCTTCTCTCTATCTCACAAAGACTCTCCTCTCTCCATAGACTAAGTAGAAGAAATTTTTTTTACAGAAGAATCACTTTGTTGGAAAATTGAATACAAGAAGCTTAAACTTCAATCTGCTAAATTCGTTGAAGAAAATTTTCGGTGAGTAATCATAGAGTTTTCAACTCTTAATTGAACTTGTTTTGTTGCTAACATATGTATTTGTGAATTAGTTCTTAAAAACGATCATTTCTCTTTATCTCTTGTGCTTTCTTGGTAAGACATTTATTCACTTTTCCTAGTACTATTAACTGCAATATCTTCTTTATTACAATAATCTAAAATTGCTAATACTTGTTTGATCTTAGTATACCATTAAGATTTTGAACGTCTTGGTAAATTGATGATGGTTTTAGTCATGGAATGTTAAGGAAAGTGGGTTTGATGATTTGTGTGTTTTGGTGGTGTAAATCTAAGATTTTTTAATGGTTTTTGTTATTCTATTCTATTTTCTTAAGAGGAACTATTGGAGATTTGATTTCTGTTTGTGGTTTTTT
>JAJJMC010011550.1:2204443-2216460 GCA_023531435.1 Papaver californicum
AAAAAAAAACCTAGTATTTGGCCATAAAGTTCTTTCCCCAAAAAAAAAGAAAAGAAAAAAGGACCACAACTGATAGGATTTTGAATACATATTTATAATAATCGCAATCACACGGTGTCTACAATGTAGAAGCGGCAAGTACCGGTCGAACCCATAAGGGATGAGGGGAAATACTATAATCAGTATCTCTAATATACTAACCAAGGATGATAATTTTTGTGTTTTTAGAATTAAGAATAAAGTAATAAAATGAACTAACCTAGAGTTATAAAGTGACGGAGTCTGTAACTAGGAAATTTACTTTCCACCAATTTAATCATGTAAAATTCATATAACCTTCCAACGTAATTTATAAAATACTCGAGACAAATATTGGAATTGACCTCATATCTCGGAAAATATTTGAATAAGATCTTAAATGTTTAGTTTCCCCGATACGATTTCCTTCTCTTCTAATATAGCAATTCTAAAGCGTTATTTATCAATCCTAAAGTATACACCGTCAAAGAATTTAACCCAAGTACGACATATCAATTGAAAAGCATAAAAAATCAAGAAAATCACAAAAATAATTAGATGCCAAGTTATATGAAGTCAAATTACTAGTCATTGAATCGTACGAAAATGCTATTACGAAGTTCACATGAATATACAATTAAAATTGATTTCTACCTAAAACCCTAGTTACAGAATCTAGAAAAACATGACAATGGATTAAAATTGGTTTCTACCTAGAAAAATAATCAAGAGAAAAATAAAAAATTAAATCGTTAACCGTTGTCACCCGGTAAACAATCTTCTTCCCCTTTCTCTCGTGTTCTGCTCTTTCATCCTTTTGCGACACTCCACCGAGAACCAAAAGAAGTATGATTCCCTTCTTCGTACCTTTCTTTCAGAGAAAACTCTCTCCCTTTCTCTTTTATATCAACTTAATTATATCTCACGCCACATCTCTTTGGTCGCCACATCAACAACAAGTTCTTCTTTCCCCTATTGATTTAACCGAGCCACTCACCAGAAACTCATGATCCATCCACCCAACACCATGGTTGTTTGGTCTGTTGCTTGTCAGACCCTGTCTTTTCATCTGTCATTCCAATAACTCTCTTCACCGGCCAACCTTCACTTTTATCTCTTCTTTTGTTTACTCACATCAGCCACCTTGCCAACGCCCAACACCAGCCAATGGGTTCCACGACTTTCACCCACTTTTATTTCTATCATGTGCTCTCTTCTATTTTCTTTTCTATTTTATGTTCCTTTGAGAAACTCCAAGCAAAATCTAACACCATCCTCCCATTCTGTCCACGAGTCTAACTCAGTCCAACCTTCAGCCAACTCCCTTTCTTTACTTCGATTAGCCTAGTCCTTCGCTTCACTTGCAGCAAGTCAAAATTGGCTTTTGTACTAGGTGTTATCAAAATTTCACTCATTTAGTTATGTTTTGAATGTAGCTTTGAAATTTAAGTGTACCACTTATAATAATATAAAGATAACACAAACATAAATTAGGGATTAAAAATTTATAATTTATGCATCCACCAAATACTCCAAAACTTATATTTTGCTAATCCTCGATCATAATTAATCTAGAGAATAAAACAAAAAACCTAATTCACTTTCGCAGGAATCGCGACTATACTTAGCATGTGTAATAAGCCTTTAAACCCCTAAGTGGTCTTACCGGACGAGTTTTATCTCGTGAGGGTTTACAAGAGGTATACCTATAAAACATGTACTCCAACTCCTGGCTACTTGTGCACGATTGAGGATAGACATTAAACAAACTATTTAGTTGACATACTAAATCCTTCGGCTATAAGAACCTGTATGAATCCAATTGTACACGAGTTTGCACTCAGTGTACTAAAATTCATATAAGAATGCAAAACTCTACTCAAATAATCATCAAACATTCCAAAACTGGATGGAAATCATCAACATTCACATTACTCGAAATCAATCAAATTGAAACATATGGATAGTGATGTGATTGTATAAGTGATAAGAAAAGATTCGTTCTCTCAGACTTGTGAAGATTTGATTTTAGACTTAAATTCTAATTCATTACTAGCAAATTTATACAAAAGATAATAACAATATTTAGGATAACTGAGACACAGGATTTCACCATTATTCATACTCGAGTGATGCATATATCAATTCTTAACAATTATAGCTCTTTTATGGACTCTATTTCTTTTCGAAAGGTAGATTTTTAAAATGTTGATTGTAAATCCTAAGCATGGACTATCAAAAAACTTAAGCTAAGCATAATCCATCAAATTAAATTACAACCAATTAATGAAAATCGTAAATCAAATAAAATCAATGCAAAAAGTCATAAAGAATCAAATATAGTTACCAAACAAGTGTGAAAAAAATAGTTTCCTCCAGTGATGGGGTTTAGCTCATCATGCTCAAAACACTCTCAAAATATTGATTCATGGCTTAAAAATTGTTTACAAAGGTGAAAAGAAGAGAAATTACTAAAGCAGCGAGTTTGCAATGGTGTATGGATGTTATAGACTCGTTGTTACAAATCAAGTGTTGCAAATTGAAGATAAACGTTACAAATATTAAAAGTTTTAGCAACAGATTCTTCAAAATTTTGGCCATGGTTTCTTCAACCTTTTTATAATGCTTTCTTCATCTTCTTCAAGGAAAGAATTTTTCTGAGTTATTTTTTTTCGATCTCTGGCAGAGCCAGCCCCCCCGCTTTTGCTTCTATTCAACCTGTATTTATACTAGAACCTCGAATCCTTCTCAAATCTTCTCTGAATATCTTTTTTTTTAATTAACTAAATCTCGGCAGATCGAGAATTCATGATGATAATTTATTTCGATCTTCTTTCTATTGTTTCTTCCATTCTATTTCCTTTGTTGTTAAAACCTTCCAAACTCTCTCTGAATTTGATAGGAACAAATCTCAATATATCTTCGACGATTCTTTCTTTTTCTTACGCAAAACAACCATTCTGTTGATTAGATTATGGTTTGATTTTCATGTGTACACGTTTCTATCAATTAGGAAAGACTATCTCCTTGTCTTAACTTCGAAGATAACCCAAAAATATCTTCACAGATTTGTAAAAGATTATCACGCCGAAGCAAGCAAACAATTTACCGTCAAGTTTTATTCGAATTCAAAAGATGGGTTCCCTGAACCAAAGAATGGGTGTCTTTACCCAAGTTTTGGGTGCCCTATCCAACAAGAGGGTACCTTTAACACTTCCTTTGGGTTCTTTTAACACATTTTAAGGGTGATTTCCCATATTTATTAATTCTCCAAAAATACCTAAAAATATAGAAAATAATAATATTGATACAAGAAATTGAGAAATAACAATATAAACATGAGATCAAATCAGACACAAAAACGTGTCTATCAAATACCCCCAAACTTATATTTTGCTAGTCCTCGAGCAAATCTAATATAGAAAATAAAAAATAAATCCTAACTCACTTTCGCAGGCATCGCGATTGCGCTTAGCGTGTGCAACAAGCCTTTGAACCCATAGGTGTCCCTATCGAACGAGTTCTGTCTCGTGAGGGTTTACAAGAGATATACACACAAAACCTTTTACTCTAATGCCTAGCTACTTGTGAGTGATTGAGGGCAGAAAGTAAACATGATATTTAGTTGGCTACAAAATTCTTTGGATACGGGAGGAATTACCCTTTTTTTAATCCAATTATTGTACACGAGTTTGCACTCAGCGTACTAAAATCCATAAGAAAACAGAGCACTATTCAGAAGGTCGTATAATGGACCACGATACTCGGAATCTAACAAACCACAATCACATGAATAGATTAAGAAGATGAATATGGAAATAGAAGTGTGTGCATGTTGACTAAGATAAACGGTGTTTCCCAGAATATCTGTATGAACGTCATGCCAAGATGAACCCTAATGGATTGAGATGCGCACCCACTAGTCTGAATCCTAACTTTAGTATCAGCTGGTATATAGAAGGGCCCCGGCGGTCGATTTATTGAATATATACAATTATATTTTTTTACTTTTTTATTTTACTTATTTTATTATTATTATTTTTCCGACAACATGATTAGATATTTTGAATCTAAGCGTATGCTTCTTGTCAGCGTATTGTATGATATTTCTTATGGATCCTGCGTTCCACGCTTGCTTAGGCGACGGAGACATGAAGAACACACACATATTGCTATCCAAATGTCTTTTTATTTATTTATTTTTTTATTGGTCAAGTTCAATTAAAAATAATGTGACTTGATCTCAATCATACTACTTCATCCTGGCGACAACAAGACGATACTAGTGGCCCAACAAATCACTTAGAGAAACACAAAAAACTACAAAAATAAAAACAGAACGTGATATGGTGACGACTATCATGTTATTTCTAACACCTGAGCTTTGTCCTTTTATGAATAGACCATTTAGTCGGGTCCCTCAACTCCTTCGACCAAGAAATTTGTTTCCATCTACTTAGATTGGTCAGTGTCATCCTGAATTGTTCACAATTTTCTAAATTTTGGAGTTTTATTATTGGAATAAAATTTTATCCCTTACCTCCAAACTTAAATCTAACATTGTCCTTAATGTTCTAAAGATGAAATTAAAAGCATGAGAAATGAGAAACTGTTACCAATTGAAGAAAAGAGTTAAGGAAGGATATTACAGTGTTGCATGCGTATGGGTTACCTCCCAAGAAGTGCTAAGTTTAAAGTCTTCATCCAGACTAAGAAAGAATTAGTCACCTCATAAAATCATATAGTAATAGCCAGAACAATTGTGGGTCATCTGAATCAAATAAAGCGGACACAAATAAAAGGAAACTGCAACAAGCCAAGAAAATGAACAAACCGAGCACACCCTTATCTAGGGTTTTGTTTAAGACTGCTATATCTAGTAGTGGTTCATGTTCAGGCTCTAGAAAAGGGTCTAGATAAAATATTTTCATAGGATGGATTTCCTTATAGATAGGATCCGGTGGATCAGGTTGTAGAGTCCGGAAAAACTCAATTAAAAACTTAGAAGCACATAATAATAAAGATTCTTTCTCTCAGACTTGTGAAGATTTGATTTTAGACTTAAATTATAATTCTAATCTAGTAAATTTATACAAAAGATGATAACAATATTTAGGATAACTAAGACATGGGATTTCACCATTATTCATATTCGAGTGATGCATATATCAATTCTTAATAATTATAGCTCTTTTATGGACTCTATTTCTTTGTCAAAGGTTTAAAATATTGATTGTAAACCCTAAGCATGGACCATCAAAACACTTAAGCTAAGTATAATCCATCAAATTAAATGACAACCAATTAATGAAAATCATAAATCAATTAAAATAAGTGCAAAAAGTCATAAAGAATCGAATATAGTTACCAAACAAGTATGAAAAATAGCTTCCTCCATTGTCCCAGTGATGGAGTTTAGCTCATCATGCTCAAAACACTCTCAAAATATTGATTCATGGCTCAAAAAGTGTTTACAAAGGTGAAAAGAAAAGAAAATACTAAAAGCAGTGAGTTTGCAACGGTGTATGGATGTTACAGATTCGATGTTACAAATCAAGTGTTGCAAATTGAAGATAAACGTTGCAAAGGTTAAAATTTTTAGCAACGAATTCTTCAAACTTTTTGGTCACGGTTTCTTCAACCTTTTTGTAACGCTTTCTTCATCTTCTTCACGAGCAGAATTATTCTGAGTTATTTTTTTTCGATCTCTGGCAGAGCCATCCCCTCCGCTCTTGCTTCTATTCAACCTATATTTATACTAGAACCTCGAATCCTTCTCAAAAAATCTTCTTTGAAAATCTTTTTTTTAATTAACTAAATCTCGGCAGATCGAGAATTCATGATGATATTTTTTTTCGATTTTCTTTCCATTAATTCCCGACTATATTATCACAGCTTGAGAATATTGTTTATTTCATTCTGTTTCCTTTGTTGTTTAAAACCTTCCAAACTCTCTCTGAATTTGATGGGAACAAATCTCAGCATATCTTCGACGATTTTTTTTTTGCTTTTCTTACGGAAAACAACCATTATGTTGATGAGATTATGGTTTGATTTTCATGTGTACACGTTTCCATTAAGTAGGAAAGAGTATCTGCTTGTCTTAACTTCGAAGATAACCCAAAATTATCTTCACAGGTTCCTAAAGCTTATCACGTTGAAGCAAGCAAAAAATTTCCCGCCAATTTTTATTCGATTCAAAAGATGGGTGCCCTGAACCAAAGAATGGGTGTCTTTATCCAAGTTTTGGTGCCTTTATCCAACAAGAGGGTGCCTTTAACACTTCTTTTGGGTTCTTTTAGCACTTTTTAAGGGTGCTTTTCTACATTTATTAATTCTCCAAAAATACCTAAAAACATAGAAAACAATAATATTAATACAAGAAATTGAGAAATAACAATATAAACATGAGATCGAATTAGACGCAAAAATGTGTCTATCAGATAGATTAGAAGATGGAAATGGAAGTGATGAACGGTGCATATGTTGACTAAGGTGAACGGTGTTTCCCAGAATACTTGTATGAATGTCAATGCCAGGATGAATCCTAATGGATTTAGATACACTCCGACTTTTGTTAATCCTAGTACTAATATCGACTCAACTGGTATATATAAGAGCCCCAGCGGTCGATTTATTTATTGAGCATTATTTTATTTTATTTTATTTGGTATGGATAATGGTCTAAATACAATAATGGGGCTTGATCTCAAACACCCTACTTCAACCTGGCGGTGACAACAAGGCAGTACTAGGGCCCCACCAAATCACTTAGAGAAGCACAAAATTGTAAAAATAAAAACAGAAAGTGATATGGTTTAATGATTCCTATATATACTTGTTCAATGATTATCATGTTATTTCTAACACCTAAGTTAGGCATTGAGATATGAATAGAACATTTAGCTGGGCACGTCAATTCCTGTAAATAAAAGTTATGTTTCCATCTACCTAGAATGGTTAGTGTCATCCTAAATAGTTTATAACTTTCTAAATTTTGGTATTTCTTATTGGCATCAATTTTCGAAACTCTACCCCCAAACTTAAATTTAACATTGTCCTCAAACCGTGCAACCTAGAATGGCAAGCAATAAATATAAATAGGAGAAACAAATGTAAATCAAAGAGAAGGGATTGGTAGATTTCACCTGATTGACGCAAGAAAAGCAGTACTCTCTGTAACACATATCAAACGATAGTAATAACAAAGAACACTGGAAATAAAATAAAAATGAAAACAAAAAGTTTGAGAAAATTGTAAAAAGAACAAACAGAAAATAAAAATCTACCTACTAGAATGTACAAAAATAATCCCCGTAAACCAACAACCTAAAAATTTGGGATCAACCCAAAATACAATATTTATAAATGACAGCTTCACACTTATGTTATGACAATGTGGAGACATTGAATATATCAAAAATAAAGGATTACCCCAAAACCAAGTTTTTACTACACATGGAAGTACGTAAAGAACAAAATATGGAGATACTATTGGAATTGGGAAATGATCAATTGGTTCATGCACGGTGTCAACAGGAACATGCAAATCCTCTGGGTACTTAGATGCAAAGTAATCCAACAAAACTTTTGAAGCACACTATTGTAAGCCTAAATTCGGTAACTTTTGGAAGTCTAAGGGTCTAGAAACAACCTCTAAGTCGGGTGAATGATCTTGTGAGATAGATTCATCTATGGAATTAGGAAAATCATCCACATGGTCATCTATATATTCTATTTGGAACAAAAAGTCACTACAAAAGATCATCATCAGCATATAACCTCTGGCATTCGAGAACTCTCAATCTTTGATCCAATTTAGATAATCTATGTTTATAATACTTCTTGTATATCATTTGATGTGATTGTTGATTACCATATTCAAAAAATCAACCTCATAATACTGGGGTTGATACTCAGCTAAATAACCACCCATATCGAAATGACGTGGATGCCAAGTTCCATACCTGATACGATTATATGCACAAATTTCCTTATATTGTGGCACATACATAGATTCCCCAATTATCACCTCAAATGGCGTCTTCTGAGAAGGAGTCATCATCCTTAAAAAGGTACCTGAAATAAAATTCTAAAACACAAAACAAGTCAAAAATGGAACTAAAAATCCTAAAAGAAAAATAAAATAAAAATATAAAGTATGATTAGAAAATCAAAAATACTAACTATAATATTTCACAACGATCACCCGACAGCGGTGCAAAAATTGATAGGATTTTGGAGTATCTACTTATAATAACCACAATCGCACGGTGTCTACAATGTAGAAGTGGAAAGTACGGATTGAACCCACAGGGAGTGGGGGAAATACAGTAATCAGTATCTCTAATATACTAACCAAGGATGGTAGTTTTTGGATTTGTAGAATTAAGAATGAAGTAATAAAATGAACTAACCTAAAGTTATAAATTGACGGAGTCAGTAACTAGGAAATTTGCTTTCCACCAATTTAATCATGCAAAATTCATATAACCTCCCAACGTAATCTCTAAAATACTCGAGACAAATATTGGAGTTGACCTCGTATCTCGGAAAATATTTAAATAAGATCTTAAATGTTTAGTTTCCCCGATACGATTTCCTTCACTTCTAATGTAGCAATTCTAAAGCGTTATTTATCAATCATAAAACATACACCGTCAAAGAATTTAACCCAAGTAAGAAATATCAATTGAAAAGCATAAACAATCAAGAAAATCACATAAACAATTAGAAGCCAAGCTATATGAAGTCAAATTACTAGTCATTGAATCATACGAAAATGCTATTACGGAGTTCACAGGAATAAACAATTAAAATTGGTTTCTATCTAAAACCCTAGTCACAGAATCTAGCAAAACATGACAATGGATTTCTTAAAACCCATGAAAATAATAATCAAAAGAAAAATAAGAAATTAAATCGTTAACCTTTGTCACCCGATAAACAATCTTCTTCCCCCTTCTCTTGTGTTTCTGCTCTTTCTGCCCGTTGCGGCGCTCCACCGAGAACCAAAAGAAGTCTGATCCCCTTCTCCGTACCTTTCTTTCAGATAAAACTCTCTCCCTTTCTCTTTTATATCAACCTAACTATATCTCACGCCCTATCTCTTTGGTCACCACGTCGACAACTACTTCTGTCCACGAGTCTAACTCGATCCAACCTATTTTTTGTTCCTTTGAGAAACTCCAAGCAAAATATGACACCATCCTCCCATTCTGTCCACGAGTCTAACATTATCCAACCTTCAGCCAATTCCCTTTCTTTACTTCGATTAGCCTAGTCTTTCGCTTCACTTGTAGCAAGTCCAAATTGGCTTTTGTACTAGGTGTTATCAAAATTTTACTTATTTAGCCATGTTTTGAATGTAGCTTTGGGATTCAAGTGTACCACCTATAATAATATAAAAATAATAATACTAACGTAAATACAAGTATTAACAAATATAAATTAAGGACTAAAAATGTATAATTTATGCACCCATCAACAACAAATTCTTTTGGAGGCGTAGAACTATGAAAAAGAGGAGAGACCAACTCTGAGTAGACTGTCAGTTTGTTAAAAGTTTTTGGGTTTAGGGATCAGCACAAATCCAAAGGGATCTAGTTTATGTTCTTTATCTCCTAAAATATGTCAAAGTGAGGTATCGCTGTATTTCTGGATGTAGGTCATAATCGCGAAAGAACACGAACTAGCGACCCGATGGCAAGTACTTCCACTCTGATACGGTATCTGCGAAGCTGAACAAAAATTGGCGCTAGTTTACAAGAGGGAGTCACGACGTCGAGACAAGAAAGCATTCCAGTCCTGGGGCAGATTGTGGCAATAAGAGCGAGCGCCGAAATGCCACATGTGGATAAAGAGGTGAACCCAATTACAGAAGACAATAGGCTCGTCCTGGAGGATGTTCAGAACCAGGAAGGAAGGATACATCCCCGGATAACTTATTTGTTTAGATAGTGAGGAGGAATAGGCTATAAGGATAGCACACGAGGATGAGCACCAACTGATGGCAGAGGTCGGGCGAAGAGCGGGATGGAGCGAGATGCAGAGAGGAATTATCGGGTACGAATGAGAAAGAGACATCATGTTGCAGGGAATATTCCCCCTAGAAGGGAAAACTTGTCCAGTCATGAAAGTACAGATGCGACTCTGGCTATGATACTAGGCAACTAACGAAAGCATGAAAAGATGATGAGGACCCTGGAGAAAAAAAATCTCCTTTTGGAACAAGAAAATAATATTCTCAGACAGAGAGGTGCCCGACGAGGAAGAGTTACTGAGGGAGTACTCTGACAACGAGTCCAACGACAACACCCATCCTGCAACGAATGACGCACTCCCAGCGACCCCTAGTCGAGAAGACACTCCCGAACGAACCCCCCGCGAGGTATGACTTCGATTCTATATGGCCGACCGCGAAGGCAATATGGACACACTAAGAGTTCCACCTATGAGGAAGATCTTATCCGCAATGACAGACGTCGTGTCCAGAATATAAAGTGACGAGGTGGAAAATCTCAAATCAGTGATTAGAAGAATGGATGGTGAAGGCGATGACAAACAAGCTCACGGAAGTAATCATATAAGCTGAGAGGACACCTTTCACGAGAGAATTGGAAAAAATGGAATTCCCACCGAAGTGCATACTCCCAACTTTCACGTCGCGATTCGATGGCACAAGCTACACGGTGGAACACATTAAGATATGCGGGATGACACTACTACAGTGAAAGTGAAGCGACGTCGTGATATCTAAATTCTTTCATGCAAGTCTAGATGCAGAAGCCAAAACCTGGTTTTACTCACTCCATAAGAGACATATCAGGAACTTTTACGAGCTAACTAAAATCTTCATAGGGCAACTGTAACGGTGCGACTACCCTATCGACTAAAAACTAAATTTTGTTTGGTCTTTAGCTTAAAAACCATAGCGGTAGGGGAGTAAATTTTACTCGCACGCTCTTTTTGGTAGCCGTATGATACGTGGCGTGCTCTTAGTGGGCCGAATATAATACGGACGGTTAGCTATCCTAACGTATGTTGTATTGTCGTTCACTTAGAAGAGCGCGGAACTATACGCTCATCCGAATGAGCGCCAAATATAATGCGCTCAGTTAACAATACGTATGATTGAGCGTCTACTTGGGTGGCCGTATTACGAGAGACGTCTTCATAGAAGGTCGTAATAATTGTTGCGTCTAGTTGGGTGGCCGTATCATGATAGACACATTTTAGTGTCTAATTTGCACCTTAATTTCTAGTGAGTTAGTATTCGATTTTGTGTCTATTACGTGTTTTATTGCTTTTGTAGGTACATTAGAAGAATAAAGATTTGTGGAAAAATTGGCTCAAAAAGTGTTCAAAGCACCCGGAAAAATGGATCAAGGCACCCACACTTTGGATTGGGGCACCCTTGGATCGGGCTGAGCTGGATCGGGTCAACCCAGCGGGTCAACCAGGCGGGTCAACCCAGCGAGCCAGCGAGTCGACTCGGCCGATCCAACTCAGCGGGAATCGCCGGAATTGTAACTGTATACGTTGTTTGAATTGAGATATGGATTGTTCTCTTCCAGATTGTTCCAAATGTTAGTAGATAACCCACACAAGCTAGAACAATCGAGAAACAACAAAAAGATCCCGTGAAATCAGTGTGTAAATCATGTATTTGGCCGGAATTTGATTTCGATTAGGAATGGGATTTGTGGGCTGTTTTAGAGAGTTCTATTAGGTTTAGAACTCTCTCTAGGGTTTCTACTATCTATAAATACCAAGAGAAGCCAAGAGAATCGAACACAAAAGCTTAGAGAAGAGTTTAGAGATTTCCGGTCAATATTCCGTCACCGCCGACGAGCTGCTGCTGCACCGGCCGGCGTGTTCTTCATCCATCACTGCCGGAGAAGAAGACTCAGTAACATTTATATGTGTTGCTGATTTGAATTTTCCTGTCGTCTATTGCTTCAAACCATTTGTTGCTTAAACTTTTCTGTAACAGCTGA
>JAJJMC010011550.1:2216470-2368361 GCA_023531435.1 Papaver californicum
TTTTATTAGTTTAGGTTTAATCCATTATTTTCTAAAATCATTACCTTCACAAGTTCGAGAATCGAACCCTCTTTTTACCACTATATTAAAATTACATCATATGGCTTATGCACACGTACCGGATCAACGAAGAACGAGGCTTGAAGACAAAAGCAAAAGGTACGTTTTTATTGGGTATGATGAGAAGACAAAAGGGTACAAGCTACTCGACCCGATAAGCAAGAAGGTGATGGTAAGTCGTGATGTGCGAGTAAACGAAGCAAGTGAATGGGACTGGAACAATTCGACAGAAGTTAACATCAAAGTTGGATAATCATTCGTCGTTGCATCAACAAGAAAACAACAAGACTATGAAACTACCGATGATGAAGATGAACCTCGACAACCAAAAACGCGAAGTTTCCAAGATTTGTATGATTCAACAAATGAGGTACACCTTGTATGTCTTTTAGTAGATGCTGAAAATATCAGTTTTGAAGAGGCGATGTGAGACAAGAAGTGGAAAACTGCTATGAACGAAGAAATTAAGGTGATTGACCACAACAACACATGGGAGCTACCAGAATTGTCGAAAGGAAGTCAGCCTATTGGTGTGAAGTGGGTGTTCAAGAAAAAGATGAGTGCTCAAGGCGAGATAGAACGGTACAAGGCGCGACTTGTTGCGAAAGGATACAGGCAAAAGGCAGGAATCGATTATGACGAGGTATTTGCTCCTGTTGCAAGAATGGAGACAATCCGATTACTCATTTCACAAGCTGCTCAATTCAAATGGCCGGTATTTCAAATGGATGTCAAATCGGCATTCTTGAATGGTGTACTCGAAGAAGATGTCTGCATCGAACAACCACCCGGGTACATAAAAGTCGGAGAAGAGAAGAAGGTGTTAAAATTAAAGAAGGCACTTTAGGGGTTGAAACAAGCACCGCGGACACGGAATACACGTATCGATTCATATTTCAAGGAGAACGGGTTAAAGCAATGTCCCTATGAGCATGCTCTTTAAGTAAAGAAGAATGGAGGTAACGTGTTATTTGTTGCTCTTTATGTTGATGATCTTATTTTTATGATGAGATGATAGAAGAGTTTAAAAGCACAATGACACGGGAATTTGAAATGACAGATTTGGGCTATATGAAGTTTTTTCTTGGTTTGGAGGTTAGACAAGTAGAGACAGGTATTTTTGTATCACAAAAGACTTATGCAAAAGAGATTTTGAAGAAGTACAAGATGGCAAATTGCAATCCTGTTTCAACACCAATGGAACCAGGTGCAAAACTTTCGAAGTTCGAGAGAGGAGAACGTGTCGATGCTAGTAAATATCGGAGTTTGATAGGAAGTCTTCGCTATCTCACATGCACAAGACCAGATCTTCCATTAAGTGTCGGCATTGTAAGTCGGTTCATGGAGGAGCCGGTTTATTCACATTGGAAGGCGTTGAAGCGAATCCTACGGTACATCCAAGGAACAGTGTCACTCGGGATGTTCTACTCAAAAGCAAAAGATTACAAGTTTGTTGGTTACTCCGACAGCGATTGGTGCGGAGATATAGACGATCGAAAAAGTACCGCGGGATATGTGTTCTTTATGGGAGATACTGCATTTACTTGGATTTCAAAGAAGCAACCGATCGTGACACTCTCGACTTGTAAAGCTGAATATGTTGCAGCATCTTGTTCTGTATGTCATGCTATATGGCTTAGAAAATTGTTGAGCAAGATGGATCTAAAGCAACAAGGTGCAACCGTGATTCAAGTTGACAATAAATCAGCAATTGAGTTAGCAAAGAATCCAATGAACCATGAAAGAAGCAAACACACTTTATCCGAGATAAGGAAGGAAGTGTGGAATTGGTGCATGTGACAAGTCAGGATCAAGTTGCGGATATCTTCACAAAACCGCTACCAAAAGTATTATTCGACAGATTCAAGAAGATGATCGGCATGATGGATGGTATAAGCATTTAAGTTTACAGGGGAGTTTTGTTGAATAAACTTAAAATCTATTCTTAATGGGTCTTAAACTCATAAGTTAATGGAGAAAATGAAATGTCAATAGCTTGCATGTGTAACTGAAGGACAAGCTGTGATACTTCTTTTTTTATTAGAATTTATTGGCCTTAAGTTTTCTTTTCTGGTTAGTGCCTATATAAAGGCATGTTGATCTTGTTTGATGTATAACTCATAGAGAGTAATATAGAAAAGTTAAATACTCTTGAGAATTCCATTTGAGTTATCAATGACTCAGTAACCAACATATCGGATACACTTTTGGTAGGGCATAATGATTTGAGAAATTAAAGGAATTCCGCACATTTTTGTTTCACTGAAACCTCTCGGAGTAAAATCAAGGAGAAGAAGAATCACATATTAGGTAGGCCTACGGAAAATTTTAATAAATCAAGTTATGTGAAACTGTCGTGACACAGTAATTATGAACAAAGTTAATGAAAACCCCTTGTTTATATTATCTTTGTTTATACAAAAAAGATACTATCACTTTTCAGTTTTGGCCTATTTTTATACTAAAATGAAAAAGTAATAGTATCTCATTTGTAGATACGGATGGAATGTATAGTGAAGTTTTATGTTTGTTTTTTATTTTCCTTTATGCTATGTGGTCTATCTTTTCCTTTACTAGCGATAGTGAAAAGATGGATCACTAGCAAATCAGAATATGATTTTTTTTTTCAAATTATGTGAGACTGCAGAAAATATCATCATACGATTCATACCCCTTTCACATGGTTGTTTATCTTTAATGAACAGATTCTTTACTGTAATTTAGCAATGAGTAATTATTTAAATTTGTAAATCATAAATACATTAGGTACATGTCAATAAATATGAGAAATGCCCTAAAATGGGGGGTTATCTTGGACAAATGCCCCGGGTTTTTAAAATTTATGAAAATGCCTCGTTCTGTTAGTTTTCCCGTTAACCTCGCGCGTGCGAGTCGTCACGTGCAAAAAAAGACATAAATACCCAAAACGTTCATCTTGGAGAAATGCTCCGGACAAACGTTCATCTTGGAGAAATGCCCCGGACAGAGATTAAGACAAAAATTGGCCACGCATGAAATTAAGATTTGTCACGTGTTATTCACGTGATTACCAAAACGTTCAGAACTTTGATAAAAATGACTTCCATGTCCTATCTCCCGGATTGCTACACGTCATCATCTGTCCTAGCATCCAACCGTTTATTAGTAAAGCTACCATATGCTGCCACGTGTCATTCTCAATATCATTTTATATATATTGTTAATAATTGCTTAAAAAAAGGAAATAACACAAACAACAAACCATTATAAAACTGTCTTAGGAATCCTTAGAAATTCTTATAGGAGCAAAAGTTAGAAGGAAACATAATATTACATATACTTTGAGTTTGTCTTTCTTTGCCTTTTAAGATCTGGTTCAATAAGATTGTTTTGGTTCCTAATGTTAACTGTGCCATTGTAAATCTGGTTAAAAGCAGGAGTAGATACAGCAACAGAGGTGGATGGTGCAGTATCACTTACCTTCCTTTTAGCACCAGCAGCAAGTGAAGAAGAAGTGGGTGCTGGAGTGGTTGACGTCTTCTTTTTGGAGGCACCAACAACAACTGAAGAAGAAGTGGGTGCTGCAGTGGTTGACGTCTTTTTTTTGGAGGCATCAACGGATGTTGATTCGCTTGAAGATGCAGTTGTTGATGCATATTTCTTCCTTGTCTTCTTTGGGGTTTCAACTCTCAACAAATGTATCTCCATCAACCAAACACTATTTTATAACACTTTTCTTCTTTGGATTTGATCCAACTGGTCCACCTTGGCAAGTTCTGTTGTTGTGATCCAAACCACCACATGTACTACACTTTCTAGTTTTGCTTTGGTTATTCTTCTCTATCCAAGATTTCTTCATTTTTACACAAGGTCCACCTGCCTCTCTTAGTCTTATTGGATGTTTAAGGTTCACACCAGACTACACAGATGAAGAAAGATGTTAGGGTTAGGAAACCTTATAGATACTCAGATCTAGAAAAACTAATAAAATACTAAAGAAAGCAAAAGTACAAAAAAAATATTATTTAAAACAAGATTCTCAAAACAAGTACTAAAGGTCACCTGATTTTCTCACTCATCAATGTCTCCCCATGGAGTAATTGACCAAGAGTAGGTGGTCATATACATGTCCACAGTGTAGTATTTACTACAATACATGCATTCATTCATTCATTACGCATTCATTTCATATAATTCATTACATACTATAACAAATATGAACTATTTAATAGTACGAAAATTACTCACAATGTCCAATCAGGATTGAATCTAACCAAAACACATGTAGCATGCTGACATGGAAACTGCAGCAATTGCCATTGTCTGCAAGTAGCCAAGTACAAGTTTGATCAACAATATGAACAACAAACACTTTCTTTGATATTTTATTAATGACCTCATATGTTTTCAGCTCTTCTGCAGGTTCAACATCATAGTTCCCTCTAAGCTCACTCACTACATGAATGTGCTTTTTAGCTTCAGGTAGCAGGTCACCAATATTCCATGTTGCAACTAGTTTTGTTCTCTTGAAATACAAGTCATTAACCATTGTATACACATTGTGGCTAACTTGATCACAGGTTGGTTTCTAAGATTCTTACACATAAAATTAAAGCTTTCTAAAAAATTACTATTTATATGCTCACAAGCAACATCATGTGGGAACCATGCCCTTGCCCAGCATTTTGGGTCCAAATCTAGCAAATATTGGTGTGCATCTTCATTTATTTCTAGCATTTCATCCATATGTACCTAAAAAATAAGTATTTAGTTGCAGTAAATGACTAAAGACAAATTACATATCAAAAAATTACAAGAATTTGGCAAATACTACCTTCTAGTGATGCAATTTATATGTTTTTGCGGCCTGCCAGAAAAGGTTTGTCAATTTAGGACCCTTGAATCCATTGTTCTCGAAATTCTAGTAGAGATGCCTGCAAAATTAACAATATCAAATATTCTACAAAATGGTGGTATGAATAATAAACAGGTATAAAATAGATATTACCTAAAGTAATATTTGTGATTTGCCAAAGGGAATAATTCTTTCACTGATTCAAGAAGACCCTTTTGTCTATCAGATATAATTGTCAATCCAATCATATCTGGTATCTTTTTCTTCATCTCTTTTAAGAAAATGTACCAATTGGCTTCAGTGTATGACCTACATACAGTCATACCAATGGGGAACAATGCATTTTCAGCATCTAAAGCAGTTGCACAAAGCATTACACCACCTAGCTTGCCAGTCAAGTGCGTTCCATCCAACCCTATAACCAACCTACAACCATTCAAGAAGCCTTTAACTTGTGCATTGTATATTAGGGTCACACTCTCGAATCTATCATGTTCACCATCATTGGCATAAGTGAAGTTGTCTATGTTTCGAGGGTTCAAAGTTGTAGCAGCAGTACAAAGTTGTGGAACTTCGGTATAGCTATCCTCAAACCTACCATTCAACTTGGCTAGAACCAAATTCTGGCACCACAAAAGTTTGTAAGATCAATAAATTTAGATATTTCAATAACTTAAGAAATAAATAAGAAACAAACTAAAGAAAATTCATACCCTTGCATCATTTGCAACCCATAAGGAATGTCAATCTTCAATTGTGGCCAAATGATTTCTTTTGATATTTTTGTCCCCTTTTTCGCTGATGAAGAAACATCCATTGTCTCCAACAAGTAGTCAGCTACAAATCTAGAATTGCATTTTGTATTTTTATCTCCAAATGTAGTAGCACATGTGTGTGTTAGATGAAAAATCCTAACTGTGATAGTCTTCTCACCAGGAATGACTCTTTCCCTCACATGCTACTGACAATTCTTGGTTTCCTTGAGCTTGCAAACAGCATACAACCTCGTCTTATCTGTCTTGGTCACCTCATACTGCATATGGTTAAGTACTGCATACGCCCTTAGATGTTTCCTGAAAGCATATATATCTTCAAACTTCATTTTATTGCACAACACACCAGGTTCAACATCTGAAATTTCTTCATTGACTATTGTCATACTTGAGGAGCCCATTGCATGAACACCAAAATCTGCTTCCCACTGAGTTGTTTCCTCTTCAGTCATTTCATATGCAGGAAAGACTAGCATAAGCATTTTCTTCTACAGTGCCAGCCAAATTCTTATCACCACCCCCACTAGCATTAGCATTTCCTTCTATATTGCCACCCACATTCTCATCACCACCCCCACTAGCATTAGCATTTCCTTCTATATTGCCACCCACATTCTCATCATAATTGGTTCTTTCATCATCTTCATCTTCACTGATATCATGTTGGAATTTTGGCCTATCATCCGGATGACACTGATCCTCAGCCTCATTCTGCAGATTCACTTGATCTTCACCAATATTAGCTTGTGTAGTTTGATCACCATCGCATACAACACTAGCTTGTGTCGTAATGACTTCAGGGTCATTCCCACCTTCATGATCAAAGTTCAATCTTGTTGGTTTTTTCTCAGTCATGTGATGTTTATTGTTCAACTGTTTAGCAGCTAGTCTTGGAATCTTTCTTACATTAGGCTTCTTACTAACCCTTTTTTTTGCAGGACTAGCTAGACTAGACAAACCACTAACACTGTCTTGGACGCTACCATTGCCATTGGCTGCACCACCAACTGTCTTATTTCTAACAGTATCACCACCAATTGGTACATCACCATCAACCGTACAAATTTGTAATTCAATAAAACCATCTTCATCTGGTTTCCCTAGGTTCCACATTCTAACAAAAGTCTTTTTCACACTCACATTGATAATTATCCTTATCAAACAACATAAGATTCATTCTAGGATTCATACCCAAGGTTATCATCATATCTTACCATTTGTATAAACCTATGAGCACTAATACCGGCAGCAACACCAATAAAATATAAAGGTTTATACTTCTATGACCCATTTATCACAGTAACTATAACATCCATATCCATTTTAGCCCTACAAAAAAAGAAAAGAAATAGTATTAATCAGGGATGTCCAACAATTACAGCAAGCAAAGTGACTCACAGATAAGTTTCACCTGCATACTACATGAATATGACCAAAATTTGTAGAAGCCAACTATCTACTCAAATCTAAGAATAAAAACCAAGAACATCCCTGTTTAAACATCCCTGTGTAAATAAAAAGTTGGAAACTAAGAACTACCTTGTCTAAACATCCATGTCTAAACATCCATGTGTAAATAAAAAAGTTCAATCTCAGAACATGTGAAGACTAAACATCCCTGTGTAAATAAAAAGTTGGAAACTAAGAACATGTGAAGATAACTAAAGGCTCGTAAATGTTGGTATAGTTGTACCAACAAAACTTTCAGATGATGAAATGAATCGCAAATTAAAAAGGAAGTGATGAAATACAAACAACAAACCCCCTAACCAAAATATCATGAAATTCCATGAATGTCACACTTTAATTCAAAAGAATAAAGACTTGTCAAACCTAATTGATCAGAGACAAGAATGCATAAAATACTAATTTTACATACACAAATACCAGCATCAATCAAATAAACCCTAAATTACCGAAAAAGAAAAAAAAAACAAATTTTACTGAACCCTAAGATTTTAATTTCATCCATTTACAAATTAATACAAAACATCATGTGATTCATGGGAAATGAAGGTTTGGGTTCCATTTACTTACTTGTTTCGACGAAAAATTTGATTCAAATAGTCTTCGTCTTCAATGGTTGTACGTCTGCAACTATTTCTTCATCTCCGTCTCGAGTTTTTAATCTATGCAACAATGAAAATAAGAGTGCTATTCACTCACAACTAATCTTAGGGGAAACACAGATCTGATTGATGCTTTCCCTTAATGATTTTACCTGGTATCTCCTCTCGCATGTGTAAAAGAAAAAAAAAAACGAAGAACAAAATAGTTCCTCAAAGTTGGATCGAGTGACTAGAAACAACCTAATCTTCCACGCGTGCTAAACCATCGTGTGAACAGTGACACCTCACGTGTATCAAATCCCAACACGTGTACAACCATGCGGCCGCCGGATGAAATAGCTACGTGTCTGCATCTGAACGTTTTGATAATCACGTGAATAGCACGTGACAAATCTTTCTTTCACGCGTATGAACGTTTTGGGTATTTATCTTTTTTTTCGTACGTGACGACTCGCACGCGCGAGGTTAATGGAAAAACCAACAGAGCGAAGTATTTTTACAAATTTTGAAAACTCAGGGTATTTGTCCAAAATGACCCCCCATTTTAAAGCATTTCTCATATTTCCCCTTATTTATAAGATGCTCCGTGTATGCGTTGTGATTTCTTAGCTTTGGTCCTTTGGGTACATCTGCCTTTGGCAAACTCGTTCAAGCATCACAAGCCAATTAGCTTTAAGGCCATTTAGATGCTTGGAGATATATCACTTGGACTCTTGTTAATTTGTTTGTTATCTAGGCTCATCTACGGGCTTCAAATTAACCGAGTTAAAGAATCTCTGAACTGTTTTGCTGTAAAAACTTCATATTGTAAAAACCAAATTTGAAACTCTCAGCCTTGGTAGCAATGGTGAGCAGAGAATATTTTAAATTTGTTTTGTCACCTAGAGCTCATAAAATTTCACTTGAAATTTGTATAAATCACGTGATAACAATGAAATAACGGCGTCAAGTATTTTTAAAATATTTTGATTAGTCAAAACATAGATTTTAGTTGGGCGGTGTTAACTGTCCAATTCAAAACAGGAGACTGGACCGAGCTGCAAATGTTATTTCAACTGCAGCTTCGTGTCATACTGTCTGCCAAACACTCGTCTGTAAATCAATTTTGTATTTAAAGTAAAAAAGAAAAGTCAAGGATAAGTTACCTATTTTTTTGTTTAGAGTCAACAATCAAATATTGCGGGCGAATACGTATGTACGTTTTGATAACTATGAGCATATCCGAGAATCCGATCAACTCTTGTAGCCTATTTATACCTTGATGAGACGCACTAACAAATCATCGGACCAAGAAATTAATTAACACCAAAATAGTTAAGAACAGAAGATAGATCAAAATGTCATCAGATTGCCCAGGTCAGTCTTTAAATAAATTTACATGCTGCACTTTTTTTAAAACATACAAATATGCAACTGATCATGAGTTAATGCATGATGATGATATTGAATTAAGAGGAGCCTAACCAAATTGTACTGCAGGTAAAAGTTCATGGCCTGAGTTAGTTGGGTACAATGGGGAGATTGCAGCAAGAATAATAGAAAGTCAGAATCATAACGTGAACGCAATCGTGTTGCTAGATGGAACCCCAACAACCAAGGACTTCAGATGCGATAGGGTTTGGGTCTGGGTCAATGAAGCCCGGAAGGTTATCCGAAAACCTAGAATTGGGTAGTACTATATGCTCGATGAAATTGATGACACATTATTTGGTCGTATGCGTTGTTCTCTGTGTGTTTTATGCATGAAGATCTGTAATAGATACTAGATAGTAATGAAGTTGTTACTTGTATCATCCATTACTGTTAAATTTAAATTATTAAATAAAGGATGATGTATTATTATTATTATGTTCGTGGCTGTCTTATTGCATATTTGAAAGCAGATTATTATTAATCGTTAAGATATTGATAATCATCAAATGAAAATATTAAGCAAATCAAGTGGCTATTGATCGGTCACATGGATAAACGCAGATGGCAAAACACACCTTTGTAGAATAAGCAAATTGGTGATCCAAATGCTGGATGGTCATAAGATTCCCGGCGGCCAAGTGACGGCCGTCAGCTGCAGTAAGTTAGCCGCACGGAGGCAGAGGCGGAACCTAGGGTCAGTCAACTGGAAGACTAGTTAAGAAATTAGCCAAGGCCTGTGGAGAAATGGATTTTCCAAACAAGGGACACCACTATCTCAATGACCCTAAATTTAGAAATTTAGGAAAATTCATTGTGAATCAAGAGTCCTTAAATAATTTTTGTTTGTAACGTAAAAAAAGACTAATCACAATAGAACAAAAGTCTTTCCTGATTTAAGCCATAAAAGTTGCACCACCATTGGTAACATGATCATTCGCCAGTACTTGCATTACAACAAAATCAACAGAAAAAATCAGAAAAATCTGGGTTCATCTTTGTTTAAATTGAATAATATATTTTTAATAAATAATGAGTAGTTAAATGATTAGACAACACACTATTACGTACAGTTGCAGCAGCATTGCAGAAGAACAACCTTAGTGCAAGTCCTTGCCGTCAAAAGAAACTGAAACAAAACCTAAAGAGAAAAGTATAATACTCGCTGCATTAATGAATAAATATTCAAAGAAGATATTAATCAGCTCGTAGTGTGCAAGTGTATAATATTACAATCTTCCAAACAACTTTGACAAATTGTTTTTTAACCCAACTCATTATAAGCAACAGCCTATGACCATTTGGTTGAACCAATCACTTCATTTTATAATCGAAAATTTGACTGAAGGGTACAAATGTAAAGTACATAAGCTATACAACAACATATGACATAGGTAACCCAGTCTAAAAATTAATAAACCCTTTTCAACATCCAGCCAGTGTAAAAATTTAAGTCATCAAACAAGATAAAAATGGAGTTGAACAGAAGACACGTATAAAATTAATGTTAGAGATTGGATTAAAAGAAGAAGAATAAGAAGTTTGGGTTTTGATGGATTAGAGTGGCGAAGTTAAATTAGTGGTTGTGTTGTATTCAAGTAAAGTTTTAGTTGATCTTCTGAGTTTCAATACCCGAAACATTTCCCCTCGTTCGTCAATAGATAAGGAAGGTACTATAATCAGTTGTCTAAAACAAATTGGGTAAAATAAATAAGTTTGGATATTATAAAAATATATTAAAGAATATTGGATAGTAGAAGAGCATCTATTCTTATAAACCCACAAATAAGAATTTAAGGGTTATTAACTTATTATATAACCAATTATTGAAATATTTAGAATAACCAAACGAGTGATCTTATGGCTGCGCGGCAAAGTGATGATAGATTAGTCCCTCATCTCTTAATAACAACCACAAGCCTTGATCTTTCCCTGTAATAATGTAAGACATCTTCTCGCTAATTGGAAAATGGTCACATGGTAACTTAATAGTGACTTGTTGAACATTTAAACTTCAGTCTCTGAGTTTGAGACCATTTTGTTGGTTTGACAACTTACATTTACGCCAATTCAGACCCTTACAGTGTACGTTTTCATGCATTATCCTTGTCCTTGGTCCTTGCACTTGTAAACTTGTTTCCAAGTTGCAGTCCTCCCCATACTTTACTAAATCAGCTTTCAATCCTTTGATACTACCCGTACTGCATATTAAATTTCTTCACTTCACCAACTACTTTTTCAACCACTTAAAAGCTTATTCATTCACATTTAAGAAGAACGATAGATCTCATTTCCCACTTTCTTCACGACTTCACCTCTCAATCCCAATTCCAACCACTGATATCTAATGAGACATACATAAAGCACATAATTTACATCATAACTTACATCATATTTGTTTGTATTTAACTCTAATTCTAAATCTGATTTGGAACAAATTAGATGTCAGATTATTTATTTTTTATTTTTTTAATGTCTGATTTGAGGTATGATTCGGTTTATACATTTAACTCTGAACTATTTGAGAAAGATATAATTTTATACCTATTATTTTTAAGTCAGATTTAGATGCAATGAGATAGATTCAGATGAATCAGTTTTAAACGAGTCAGCTGAGCCATGAAAAAAAAAAAAAAAAAAGCAAAACAACGTTAGTCATTAATTGGCTCTATTAGCCTCTTTGTTTGTTTTTTTCTTATATAGTGATAAGTGATCCTTAATGAATCGGCCAACAACCTTGAAATCACTTTTGCACTGGAAATGTTTAGGTGGGTTTAAGTGGCAGGACCAAATCTCTGACATTGACTCACCCATTTATATGTGTCAATCAATGTATCATTGATAGCCACCTCCAAGGGACAGTTGTGAGTCTTTTGCCATTACCGGCAAATTTGATTATGTATATAAATACACCAGTGAGTCAATACTGATCACCATTCTCTATCACGTAATGGCTTCTAGTACTGCAGTTACTCTCATCTTCCTCTTCTTCTTTTTATTCTTTTTCATCTCATCATCAACAACATTTGCCAGTACTACTGTTACAGGTCGTCGGTTTTCCAAGATTTACGCATTCGGGAACTCTTACACCGATACCGGGAACACGAAATCAGGGCCTGATGGACCAGCTGGTTTCAACCATGTATCAAGTTCACCATATGGCATGACGTTTTTTCATAAACCAACTAATCGTTATTCTGACGGTCGATTAGTTATCGATTTCATTACCGAGTTTCTTTCTCTACCTTATTTAACACCTTATGTAAACCGTGATAAAGCCGATACATCTCATGGTATTAACTTTGCAGTTGCCGGATCTACTGCTACTGATCAAAGTTTCTTTGTTAAGCAAAATGTCACTTTTTATGTTCCAAAGGCTTCCTTGAATGTTCAACTTGGTTGGTTCAAAATGTTTCTGGAAAGTCATGGATGCCATCGACAGGCGACTATGTCTAAGGAATGCACTGGTTTAATGGACAATGCATTGTTCTGGGTTGGCGAGATTGGAGCGAACGATTACGCGTATACCATCGGTTCTTCGGTTACAAGAGAAACCATTCAAAAACTTGCTGTCAGCAGAGTAACTGGAGTTCTAAAGGTAATTAAAATCATCAGTTATTCATATTTGTTGATTGATCTTTTTTGTGAATGTGCACTGAGCTAGTGTTTTAATTTCTTCTAGGAATTGTTAGAAATGGGTGCTAAAAATGTAGTGGTGGAAGGTTTGCCGCCAACAGGGTGTCTGCCCTTAGCGCTGACACTAGCACCGACAGACGACAGAGATGATATAGGCTGTGTAGGCAGTGCAAACAAGCAATCCTACAACCACAACACCCAGCTCCAAGCAAATCTTCAATACCTAAAGAAGCAATACCCACAATCCATCATCTCTTATGCAGATTATTTTGCCGCTTATCGAACGGTCATGAAGAACACAAACAAGTATGGGTTTAAGGAACCGTTCAAATGCTGTTGTGGATCAGGTGCTGAACCATATAATTTCGGTTTGTTTGTACCATGTGGATCCCCATCTGCAGCAAAAGCTTGTAAACACCCATCTCAGTATATCAATTGGGATGGTGTTCATCTAACCGAAGGCATGTATAAGGTGGTGACTGAAATGTTCATCCATGGTGGATATATGCATCCATCATTCTTTTGATATACTATGTGAGGTAGCAAATTCCTAAAGTATTGACTTAATTTATACTAGCTAGTGCTCTGTTTCTGTTAAGGGCTTATAGGAATGTTTACATCCATTTTGATGCTAAAAAAGTTGATTATATTACAGCTACTGATACTAAGAATTAAAGAAATGTGGTAAATAACTCACAAAAACCATATTTACTGAGATTTTATGCAACTAGAAATCAACTGGAAGACTAGTTAAGAAAGCTAAGCTCTGTGGAGATGTGGATTTTCCGAACAAGGAACACCACTTAGGTAGCTTACTCAGAACTCTTGCAGCTTTAGGTGTCCATCTATCCACATCTGTTCGTAGTTTCAACAGAGGATTTTCGTGACCCCCTTTGTTTTCGTTGGGGGTTTGAGTCGACCGTGTAGAATTCTGTGACCAGAAGAGACTAAAATCAAACTTTGTGGGAGAATTCTTCCCTCCTGAAAACTGAATGATGTGCCATCCATCAACACCTCCACTGTTGCCGATCTGAACCAACTCTTTTGAATTCACTGGAATACAAATGAAAAAAGAAGAATCAGTTTTTTCTTCTGTTTCTTCAATAGGGTTGCTGTATGTATGTACCTTCATGTCTTTCAGGAAAATATAAAGGTAAAGCTTAGGATTGCCTTTATTATCGGTACCCACGAACTAGAACTTAGAAAAAGATTTTCGAGAAGTTATGTTTACCTTCAATTTTGAAGTCATCGATTTCCTTAGTATTAATTGCAAGTACCCATCGTGTAGACAATTTTGTATCGATTGAAACCTCTGTTACCATCTCATCTTTCACCTTGTCGCTTTTAGCTTTTATTGTGGGGATTTCTGACTCAGTCCAACCACTCTGAATGTCCTTGGAACTCCAACAACCATAGTTGACAGTAAAAGTAACAAAATCAGTCACCTTCTCTTTTCCACAAACAAATTCCTCATCCTTTAGATTTTCGAGTTCCTTGACCAACTTGCCAGGAGTCTGAGAAAACATGGAAATATAAGAGTTCTGTGCGGGGATATCTCCATGTATTCCCGTTGACTCCACAACATGCACTACCTGTAAATTATATGATATTAGTAGGACACCGGCAAATTGCATGTCGGTTTCCCAAATTTTGCTTATTAATGAATCTCGTACCGCAAGGGGAAAGAATGCAAGTATGCAACTCACAAAATGTAAGTACTTAAATCAATAGGCCTAGGCTTAGGGAAACAGTATAGGTTTTCAGAAGTTAATCTCGAGACCCCAAAGATGCTTACATTTACAGTTCGAGCAACATCTTCAGTAAATGGAGGTATGGTACCAGACAAAACCCCAGCGAGTGTGAGGCCAAATAGAGCAAAAGATGCAAACACTATCGATCTTTTTGGACCTACATCCGTAGATTGTATACGTAGGATGAGTTACAGAAAGCAATTATGAAGGATAACTAGTCCAAAACAACTTTCTAGTAAAGAAAAGAAAGCCACTGCGATAAAAAGATGAAACTGAGACGAAATACAGACCTGAAAGGTGAAAATATGAAAGAAGATACACTAGAGTTAGGCAGACAACTGTTGCAACAAATACCGCCACCATTACATTTCCTAACCACTCGGGTGTGTTACCAGGGTTCCTGCACAGCAATGCAAAATGAGGTTTAGTACTTATATCTTAGTAGCACCTAGATTAAGGAAGGGTTCTCTGAAATGAACTTCAGAATAAATCGTCTCTAGAATTTGTTTTGTCCTTGAATGCTATAAGCATGTAAGGTACCTTACCTTTCCAATCGAACTATAATCCCAGTGATCGTCCCCGTCAACCGAATAAACGTTCCAGAAGAAATTAGAAGTGGCAGAGCCGAACCCAGCACCAAGGTTGCAATTTTTAAAGGCTTCGGGTATCGTGCTTTAGTTAATGTTGCTTCGAGGAAGCCAACTATAAATTCCAGACAATATAATTCGGTTAACTATAACATGTGATATATTATGGATGCTAAACCAAACAAGTGGCTTAAGAAAAATGGAGAAATGACTTACATGCAAAAGCAGGAGAGACTAACCAAAGAAATGCTATATAGGATGATCCAATTTTATAAAAGTTTCCTGCCATTAGAATAAGAAGCCACTGCAGGAATCCGGATTTAAATATCCATCTCTCGGCCTCTAAATTGATTCTATCAGCTTGAACAACAGATGATCTATTCTGCTCTCTCTTTGTAGAAGCACTCTTCAAAAACTTAACAAGCAAAAGATAACCGATATGCTGACCAGTTAGGGCCCCAAGAACAGCTGGTGCAGCAAACAAACCAATAACTACCCAGGGGTTGGCAATGTAGGGTGCTGGTGAGGAACAGATGAGAGGTAGAACAAACGCGACAAGAAGAGAAAAGCCTAGTGAGAGTATCCACATGAGAAGAACACTTAATAATGATAATCCAAGAGATCCAGCAGCTGGATAACCACCCATAGACACTGATGTTGCCCATATAAGAATTGACTGCAAAACCACTGAATTTTGTAGCATAGTTGCTAGACGTTGACGATACACAACCATGTATGAACCCTGTGAAGTTAAAAGTGCCACACTTTTCGTCACATAAAGTTAGATGATATTAATTGATTTTAATAATTTTCATATAAGAAAAGTTCTGAATGTTAACACAGTTTCAGTAGTTGTAATACCAGAATGTCAAAAAATATAGCCTGATCTTCTTTTGTATCTTTCCCGGTTTCCACAGTCTTCTCTTTTGGAATATTAGATGACCCAGCAGTCTCAAGCAGAAAGGCAAGCATATTCTCTCCAAGGTGTTGAAGGGAACCCGGCTTGAGAAGCTCTATTTTGTCATTCTGCATTTTAGAAACATTTGGTATATGATCTTGAACTTAGAACACAACAAATTAACAATATATGTTACTCTTTCTAGAGAATCATATTGATGACAGTAATCTAGTGGAATAAGTAAAAGCAAATACAGGTCATTGTTCAGCCTTCAGACGCATTAAGTTTTGATGTTCAAACTTATCACCAGGTAAGAACGAGGAAACTGGTAAAAGCACTGATATGAAGAGACAAACAACCACTAGAACGACAAACCTTAGTATGGTATACAGCACCGTTATCTGTGAACGCAAAATCGAGACCTGAAAGACCAGCAACTTCTTGGTAGATTTGGAAGTCTGTTGCAGACTTAATCACCCCGGAATAATAGAGATCCTGCAAGACTATAGAACTTGGGTGAACTGATACACCTAAAAAAAGAATCTATTCGACGACAAAGGATATGATTCCGTAGTGCTATATATACTGAACATTTAAATTATCTAATCATCAACGATTGTAAAACTTACAAATGGCTTGTTTTTCTTTTTAATTTGGAAAGAATGAGAGTGAAGAAGATAAGAAATGGAACAGAAACCATCACTAACCTGTGCAATGATTTGTCCAGATGGATACTTCGCTACCTTGGCAAAGCTTTCAATAGCCCATGGATCAGGACCACTCTGTTATCATGCTAAGGATTAATCTCGGTAAAAGAGAGGGAAAACAAAACGATCAAAACACAAAGTGGTACATAGGAGATAGATGAGTCATGGTTAGCCTCTCATAATGTTAACTTGTTACTGCTGCTACTTGACTTTTAGCAGACCGTATAGTTAACTATATGCGTAAGACTACCACCTGATCCCTCCAAAACTAGAAATGATTGAACCTGAAATATGCTGGACTTCCCTCCGATTCCCATGGCCTCCAAGTCAACAGCCAAACGAATGCTACTACTCCAAGGATGCTGCACATAAATTTGCTTTTTAGAAACTTAGTGTCCTGCAAGGATCGGTGATAAAGCCAAACTCTGTTCTTAATAAGGTATACAATGAGTATCGCTAATTCGGGACAGAATCAGATGCATGATAAGTCAGAGTGTTGAGCAATTTCCACGGGAAATAATTTCTAAAAGTTGTGTCAAAGTCCAAGACTAGATGCCGTTGCTATATATTCCTTATGACCTCAAACACCAGATAGTAATATGGCTGCAGTTCCAACCATTACCTATTTCCAAAACGATATTTTTACATGAGTTTGATGTTCCAAACCTGAGTTATAAAGCTATGAGCACCATTGAGACCCTCTTCCTCCCCGGTGTTAAACAGAAATATAACAGCATTCTTAAATCCTCCACCCCATTGAGAAACTCCTCGAGCAAGCTCCAACATAACACCCACACAGGAACTGCAGTCTCCAGCTCCTCCCCTAAAAATACACTCATATTACAATGTCCATTATATTTCACAGTAGCTATACATAACAAACAAAAAACTATCTTACTTGATGAAATAAACTACAAACCACAATAGCGAAAAGCATACGGAAAGCATACGTTGAGTAAACAGTGTCGATATGCGAAGAAACCAAAATTGTGTTTTCTTCTGCTTCCGGTGAATACTTTGGTAAAATTCTCACCACTACATGTTTCAAATCTGCGTAGACAAGTGTCCTCCCCATGAACAATCCTTTTTTAAGATCATTATTTGAACCAGATTCTACATGGAACAAATCCACTTGAACTTCAACCTCCCAATGAGCTGACTTCTTAATCTTTTCTGTTTCCGCCAAAACATACTGTATATGTAGAGTAAACCAAAATCATCAAAAAAAAAAAAACCATAACTGAATTCAAACTCAAAAACTAATTCAACCAGCAATCACGTCATTCAAAATATTGAACTGTATACTATTCTCTCATAATTGACTTAAATTTAAGCAAAATTAGGTTAACGAAAAACAAACGCATCACAGAATTTGAAAACTGATTGAACTGACAATATTACTGAAATCAAAGAAAGCCTTAGTTTTATTACCTGTAGAGCAAGATCAAGAGCATCAGAACCAACAGGATGAGGACCAAAATCAGCTAAAGACTTTAAATGTTTGATTGCCAGTTCTTCAGAAAACCCTCTTTTACCAGCTTGTTTAAGACTAAGTGGTCTAGGTAATACATCAAATTGATAATGATGAACTGCCCATGAACTATATATGAATACACACAGTAATGATATCCATACAAGTGATGATCTTTTGTATGGAAGACTTTCTCTTTTCGATTCAATTTTTATCTTCTCATCATTACTTTTTGATAGTAAATCAACTTTCTCTTCACTTTCAGATGATGTTTTTGATGAAGAATTGGGATTTTTTCGTGCCATTGTTGGATATTGAAACCTAAGAACTAGACTTTTTTTAGTATCATGAATCTGATCGAACTTGAAATAGTACTACTGAAAGTGTTTGATTCGGATTCAGTCAGATAACTGATTTTGGGGAAGGGTGGGTGATGTCACTGACGCATGATAAACGAGGGTGGAAATAACGGAAGTAACAATAATGGGGTGGATAATATTGGGAGTGTAGATTTGTTAAGGGGAGATGTCGGTGATGTCAACAGCAACCACTATGACAGAAAATCTTATTAAAGAGATCAAATATCTTAGTTTATTTTTTATGTCATGTAATTTTATTTTCACAAATAGAGATAATAAACAGGTAGCAGACGAAATCTCTAAATAGGTTAGAAAAAATAGGATGAAAATGTCATGGCCGATGGATACTTGAAATGTATAGCACCGGTTGAACATGGCTTAGCTGGCGGAAGTTGAATTTCCGCTATATTTAAAATGTATTAGGTGGAAACTGAGCCATCAATCAATAGCATTGTGATTTTAAGGTAGTTTTAGTTTATTCAGGCCCGGCAACCCAAGGAAGGGTATCAAAATAAAAGATTGGTCACGAAGAGTTTATTACGTGGATGATATTTCACAGTCAATAATCAGATTTTATCTCATGCAGGAGATTAAGCTATAAACTAATATAGAGAGATCAATGAACCTTTTAGGAATAGGTGTTACACCTTGAATGGCCATGCGATAGTCCCTAATCTACTGCTCAATATCCGCAGATATCAAGATATCATGTAGTCAAGTGATATTACACCTATCACAGCAACTAATTAGCATAGTTTACTATATTAGCAAAGTTTATTATCATTAATAGCATTTAATAATTTAATTAGCACCGATGTAACGATGGATTAATATGAAACTTTTTTTAAATAGACATTTATGTACTTTGGGATACCAAATTAAAATATACTATGGAGGAAACTGAAAAACTCAGCTTCCGCCACGTACTATTCAATGAATTTCCGCATTTAGTTAGCCAAAAATCACAGTGAAATTGAGCTTTTTGCACCCTTTGACCTAGTTATGTTAGGGATTTTCAACCAAGAAATTGTGCACCATAGTGCTCGCTCTTATGAATAGAAATTGGTTATATTATGTACCGGATGCTCCTAAATTTGCTTTAAGCTCCAGAGTTTCTCTCACAAGCCGAAATAGGCATGTGACCCTAAATCATTCCCTCAACCAAAATGTATATTATGACCTCAAATATGTCTCATGGTCCCAATTTATTATGTGACCCAGAATTTGGTGTATGATGTAATATCTGTACTGTGACCTAAATTCGATCATTATTTAAAAACTTACCTAGTGAGTCAAAATCTATCTTTTAAACCAAAATTTGTTCAGTCCTTCAAAAAAAAAACATTTCTAACCCAAAATCTCCATAATTGATAATGGGATATCAATTCATATAGTCAAAACAATTCTGACCATTGAATTTTTCGAATTAGTATCCCGCTAATAATTGGTATTTTCTTTATCAATCGTGAAAATCTCTACCATGGACCAAAATTCACCTTTATTGCAACCTAACATCCAAAATTTTGACCAATGCCCAAGATGTGCCGATTGACCTAAAATTTATCATGTATAGATGTATTTTGACCAATAATTCGCCTCGTAAACCATGAATCTACTATCTTTTTATCATTTTTATGCATTATGTTAAATATCAAGGAAAATCAATTCAGGCTTCAAATCGATGAGTGTATGAAAATGTGTGATGAGTGTATGAAAATGTGATCTTGTAAATTTATTCCCCAAAATCTTTTCCTTGGCGCATATAAAAGATCTTTCTGGCAACCCAAATGCTGGAAAGGGGCCTAAATTATAAAATTTGTTATGCGAGTTTGTGAACCAGATTATGGATGGCTAATTGTCGCATCCCTGCTCGATCATTTATACGATTAAAAATAGCCAGAGTTTATATTTTTAACGATACAGAAAGAACACCACGTGAAATAAATAAACACGTATTCCAACATTTTAGCTACAATCAGGATCACCATATTTATAACAGAAACCAAAACGTAATAACAAAACAAAAACCCTAATAGACTTAGCTCTTATTTTTCTCTCTTTTGATTTGAAATCAATGAAAATGGATAGCGTTAAGATCAACATACCTTTCATAGATCAGGGTCGGCCCTGACATTATTGTTTCCCAAAGAAAACAAAAATAAGTGTTGCCCCTTTGACCATTTGACTAAATCAGTTCCCCATGACCACAATCGTAAAAAATCGTGAGCTGAAAGCTTAATGATTATCGGTAGAAAATCAGAGAGTGGTTCCATCATCCACGAGAAAACTGTGTAATGTATGTGCATGCATAATAATTTAAATTTTCATCTTATTGTGTTCAAGTCTCGTTCCATCGTAATTGTTTTCACCCTTTGATTGTCAACGAATTAATTGGGTTAATCATCGTTACTAAAAAACTTAATCATCATTAAAACTAATGATCCTTTTCTAACGGCCAGTATGAAAGAATCCACCAAAAAAATAAGTAATATAGTTTATTGGACCTCTAAAATCGGAGTAATCGGAGTAACCATTTAACTAAAAATTCTTATATTATTAATTAATTAATCTAATGCCCCTTTCGTTTGTCACAAATTAATCATTAGACCAAAGGGGGCCTCCCAAAAAGAGCAATCTTCTATACTTTTTTTGACGAATAATATTTTGTTTTCCTACAAATTATTAACTATTACAAATTACACTCATAAATATTTTTATTTCACATTTCCTCCCTGAGTATAAAACAGACATAAACCAATTTTTGTTGTCCCCAATTTATTTGGGGCCCAAAGTTGAACTTTGGGCCAAGGCCGGCCCTGGCCTAGATGATCAGAAGCAAGTTGATGATTCTTCTTCCGAAAGTAGTTAAGAAACGAAAAAGATTATTGAAAAGAAGATTATTGTTACTGTAAAAGGAGGATGTGTTTTTGTTGTTGTCTTCAAAAGATGGATTCATGGTGTGATTATAAAAATCTAGTATCACAACCAAATAAATTTATTATCTAAAAGACATTGTAGATAAGATTTGCACAGTAATAAAAAATTAATTTATTTATGATTGAAGTGATTACATATGATGAACAAATTAAACAAAGTATGCTATCCGTTCTTACCTAATCCAATTCTCTTAGTCCTTTTTCTATTTCCAATGTTTTTTCCGACCCCTTTCTCTGTCTTTGAATCTGGTATTTATAGGAATTTTCAAGGCGTCCCCCCCCCCTCCTTAAATTCTCTCTTTCAAGCTATTTGATCTTATCTATATCCTATTATGAGGCTTGTCCCGTATATTTTTTGCATATATCGTAAGGTATGATACTGGACTTTCTTGTTTTATTTGATTTCATGCTGGGTGGATCGCATCCTTGTTGCAGTCTCGCTTCTTGTTCTATCCAATTAGATTATTCCACATGAGATTTTTCATGAATATGGTGCGGTCATATAGAATTATGGACCGTACAATCTTTTCCATGTTATTTCATGTTCGACACGTGCCTTCTGAGAACGGTGTGTCATGCTTTGACTCTTTTGTGTCATGCTTTGAATTTTTTATCTCTCAACTTGCATGATTGACACGTGTCTGTCATGCGGTAAGGGTGACAGTTCTGTTCCATCTGTTACGTCTTGATCAATAGTTGTCTAATTTTATCCACCGTTGATCTCTGTTGGGATGTGTGATTGTCTATTCAGTCTTGATTTGGTACATCTCATTTTATCATAATCTGATGCTCCTATGTTGGAATTTTGACACGTTTACGGTGGAGATTTGGTATTCACAATTTGCCCCTTTTTCTTTCAAATTCTACGTATGGTAGAATTTTGAAAGAAAAATTTATCACGTTTTTATCGGTCTCCACGTCTTAAATAAATTGTCTCTCATATTTAAATTTATTCTTCTAACGGTTTTTGAAATCTTCATGTTAGATCGAGTCTTATCATATTCTTTCATTTATTGTTTTTATTCTCTATCTTCTTTGTATTCTTCTTCATAAAGTTTTGGCTTAACTTCATTCCTTTTCATAAACCTTTTCTCAGAGATTTTTAAAATCTGATTAATTCAATCTTTCTATCTCAATCTTCTCTTTGAATCAAAGATTTCTTTTCATCGAGATTGAGTACCTTTTTCCTTCTGAGTTCAAGCCTTCTGCTGATAAGACTTTTGATTTTACCATTGTTGCAGGTAAGAATTTTATTTTTATTTTCTGGTTTTATTTGAACTTTGGTTTTGTTCTTGAAAAATGATAACAATGATGTTAACGATCAAATTGCTTGAAAAATGATGATAATGCTGATCCTGAAATATTGATTTGTGTCAATTGAACTTCTTGAATGAACTTTAATAGCGAATAATGGTGATGATGATCTTGTTTATAGCTTTAATATTTTTCTTGAACTTTGATGATAAACAATAATTGTTCCAATAAATCTATGATTCCAATCTTTCGATTTTATCAAATAGAGAATTTATTATCCGCTAGTGTTCATGTTTGATTAATATCTTGATTAATTTTTGCTGGTAAAAAGAATGATAATTTTGAAGAATTTCTGAATGATACTTGTTCGTAAAAGTTGTCTATGATTGATCTACTATTTTATCTGTTCTTGATTTGCTTCATCGAGATGAATCGGTTATTAATTGTTCGTTCCCTTGTTGTTTGTTTGTAGATAGAATTCATCATGTCATGAGAAAAAGATAGTAATGCGTCTAAATCTGTCCCGCACCACAGTAAGCAGCCTTTAGAGAAGAAAACATCTCGATATTTTGCGGAAAAACCAAAGACAGGAGGAAAAATTGGTACCTCAGAAGCTCAACCTCTTAATGTTATACATCCCGTGCGAGCTTTACCAAATGTCGATAGTACAATCGTTGTTGTGGCTAAGAAATCTACTTCTTTTAGAAATAAGCGGGCTAGTGATAGTTTGAGTTTCAGGTCTGAGAATCTTGACGAGTTTAAAGAAAAACACAATCTTCAAAAATTTCTTTTTATGATCCTGCTGAAGGTGATAAAATAACACTTGATATGATAAAGAAGTTCCCGTATAGTGCGGATAAATAATTAATAATTACGGGTGCATTACATGTTGGTTTAGTGCTTCCTTTATACAAGAGTCGAGATTCATTTCAGTATGAAGTTCTTGCGGGTCGAAGCAAAGTGGATAATCATTGTACGGGCCGATCCATTGCTCAATATAATGGAAACTGGTGGCGCATGTTAAATGAATGTCATAAACGTAGTAAAGGGGAAACAAATTTTAAGAGCTATGTTCCCAATCCTGCGGAGCGTAAATATTATACCATAGATAATTTTTAAGCTACTTATGCTGATGCTATGGCTGTAAAGAATTATAAAAAAATAGAGTGTTGGTCCAGGATGCAGAGGTGGTGAAGGATTTCATCTGCTTTGGGAGATCGTTAATTCTAAGATGAAATTTATTCCTGGAACGCAAAGGCCTTTAAAAGAAAAAAATCGTGTTAATTATGATTTCAGGTGGTATCGTACCCCTCTAGTAATTGAAGGCCCATGGATCTATGGTTTTGTACACGGCAATATAGTTCGCAACCTTACTTCTGGTTCTCATAATTATTGCCCCTGGAAATTAAATTTTGATGGTTTTTCCTTCACGTATGATGATGTGGGACGTACAATTCTAATACTTGGTTCTCATGTTTAGCTTCTTTAACATTATTTAACTGTTGTTGGTTTGTATAGCTACAAGTGGAAGGAGATTCTGAAAGTGATGCGCGCAAGAAACGAAAGGCTATTGTTATAGGAAGAAAGGTATTAATTATTTAAATGAATTTATAAAAATATATCTGGATCTTATTTAATGAATTGTCTTTTTATCAATTGGATGTTGATAGGGTCATAAAAGGACCAAAGTTGTGTCTCGTACTTTTACTGAGTGGGAGGAAGAGGAAATCCTTGATACAACTAGTTCTTCTCCACAAAATATTTGAGAAAATGAAGGTCTTGGCTCTGGTAATGATGGGCTTGAAAAAGGTGATGAGGGAAAAAATGTTCCGCTTCAATCAACAAGCTAGGAGCAAGATATTTTTCTTGAACCCGTAGGTTCAGAACCCGTTGGGCCCGTGGATTCTTCTGTTGATGCCGGAGAGATTAAAACTGATGACTTAGTGAATAAATCTATCTCCTTGGAATGTGGAATGGGTACTGGTGTATCTACTTCTCAGTTTTTATTTTTTCCTTCTCAATTTCCGCCTCCTTTATATGAATATGATTACCTTGTGCATTATGTTAGTGAAGAAAGAGGTTCATCTGATAAGAGTAACCTGAAGTAACTACCGCTGTTGTTACTAATGAAGGTGGTGATAAGAATATAACTGTCAGTGATGCTAGCAATAAAGATGGCAATGATGGTACTTCATACAGTGGTAAGGACAAAGGAAGAACAGAAGATGAAAGCCTTGTTGATAAGGAATAAGAGGCTTTTTGTTGGTTCATGTCTAAGGATTTGTTGTCTGTTCCGCACAATTTTCAACCCATAGAAACTGATTCTTCTGCGGTAGCAAATTTACGTGAGCGTATGCCATCCGCTCCTTACGAATCAGTGAAAGAATCTTGGTTAAGAGATTAAGGAAATCATGTTCGTTCTTCTTTTGATATTGATTTTCCTTATTCTCTTGCGGAACAATCAAAAAATTGTAGCTTGCCCATGGTCAAAACGATGCTTATGTTGCGTACAAGTTCTTCATGGGCCGGTCGATAAAGATGTAAGCACAGTATAGGCAAGTAGAAACTGAACTAGTTAAGGATGAAGAAGAAAATGCTAGCTTGCGGGAACAATTGTCACAAAAGATTGCCCTAGAACAGAATGTAACGGGATTGAAGCGGGACAATGAGGTTCTCTGTCAGCAACTGCTGGACCTTCAAAATCAAGGTTTAATCTTTTTCTCTTGTTAATTTCTTCAATTTGTTTTTATTTTTCTCTAAATTATACTTTAAGGGATCAGCGGTGGGTTCAGATCTTATAAATAGGATGCCGTAGAGACAAGCGTCTTTCGGATCACATGATTAAAATCAATAAAGAGAATGTGGAGATCAAGGAAAGATGTAACAGTTGGTTGGCAAGTTGAGTCGCGCAAAGTCCATGTATGAAGAATCGGATTTGAAATATCGTTTATTATACGTGGATAGTCTCCGTAAGAAAAAAGAATATAATGATGCTCTCTCGTGGACTAAAAATGGTGTTATTGAGGCGCGTGCGCGATCAGAAAAATTGGAAGATGAAACCCGTAGGCTTTATGCGAAGCGCAAAAATATTCTTGCGGAATTTTCTACTTCCGGGTCATTTCATGATTCTCAATATTCTTCTTATGTTGCTCGACTCATTAAAGATAGAGATGATGCGGTAGCGGATGCTCATGCCAAGGGAAATGCACTTGTAGAAGCTCGATCCAAAGTTTCTAGATTGTCAGAAATTGTTCGTTTGTGTGAGATTGACATTTACCGTTTATAAAAAGGAATGGAAAAGTATACAAATGAAATAAAACAATTACGGTACGAAGATTCATTGAAACAAGTAGAGTTTGATCGATATCGTCAAGATCCTCATCGTCCTACTAACAACTATCAAAAACTATCAAATAAATTTGATTCCCTTGATGATGCTAGAGAGGCAATAGTTCATGAACTAGAAGAGTCTAAATCCCTCGCAAGAGGTATCTTATTATATTGGATAACTGTGGTTTGATACAATTTCCTACATTTCTTAATTTCTTGTTTTACATTATATTAGAGGATTCGAGGAAAAGTTCAAGAACGCAACTTCAAGAGCTGAAAAATTTGAAGGAGAACTCATAACTGCAAATGCTAGAGTTAAAGAAGTTGAGGGACAACTTCAACTTGCGGTGACTAAATGATGTGGATTGTAGCTGTGGTAAGAATGGGTTTCAAACTCTCGAACTTGTGAAGGTTGATTTTAGATTTAAAAATTGATTTTAAACTAGAAAATATATACAAAAGATGAAAGTAATATTCACAAATACTGAGGTTATGGATTCACCATTAACCAATTAAAGTGATTTGATCTAATCAATATTATGTAATTCTTTACGTTTAAAGTGATTCTAATATGTTGCAAAAGTAGATTTTCAAAGTAACAATTGTAAATCGAAAGTATAGAACATCAACAACCCTAGGCTAAGCATGTTCTATCAAAAGAAATCATAACTACTTAATAAAAACCCTTAAATCAATTTTTTAATCAAAGCAAATAATCATAAAAGAAATTGCAAAAATCAATTAAAATAGAAATATACCACTTTTCTTGGAACAATGGATTACTTCGTCGCCTCAGCAAAGGGGTTTAGCTCCTCATATTAATCACTTGCTCAAAATAATGATTCATGGCTCAAAAGTGTTTACAAAGGTGAAAAGAAGAGAAAATAATAAAAGCAGCGAGTTTGCAACGGTGTATTGGCGTTACAGACTCGCTATTATAAGGTAGGTGTTGTAAACTAAAGATAAATGTTGCAAAGTTAAAAGCTTTAGCAACAGAATCTTCAACTTTTTGGCCACGGAAGCTTCAACCTTTTAGCAACGATTTCTTCATCTTCTTCATCACGATCATGAACAGATTTTCTGATTTCTTGATTTCTTTGATTCTGGCCAGAGCCCTCCCCCCCCCCCCCCCCCACCACCACCACCACACACACACACACAGAACTCCTCGACTCTTCTATTTATATTAGCACCACAAAACCAACCCCATATCTCTCACAAATCTCTTTATTCATGAGAATAAATTCTCGACCAAAATATCTTCCTTGCTGCGAGAATTTTTCTTCACGCTGTTCTTGGTCCTGATTTTATCTCGACCGGATATTCTTGCTTTGTTTCCTTAATCAGCTCGAGAATATATTCTTACACGTAATAATGACTCAAAGTTATCTTTTATTGCATAAAAATCAAACCGAGAATAATTCTCGACCAAAACCAATCTTTGAGAGTTTATATGTTGATTAGATTCTTCCAAACAAGTGTAGATACTCCTACAAATTAGGCAAGAGGATAATCTCGCCTTAAGCACTTCAAAATATCCCAATAAAGCGTTCACAGATTCAAGCAGTTGAGAAACAAATCTTCCAGCCTAATTTTTGATTTAAAAAGAAATGAATGGGTGCCTTATCAATTCAGGTGGGTGTCTTTATCAATTCTCTTGGGGTGCCTTTATCCAAAATAAGGGTGTCTTTAAAACTTCTTCTGGTGCCTTTAACACTTCTAAAGCTTATTTTTTTATAATTGTTTATTCTTCAAAAATACCTACAAGCACAATAAAAATAAAAATATTAATACAAACATTGAGAAAAGGCAATATAAATACGAGAATAACTAAGACACAAAAACATGTCTATCACTAAAGCAGAAGAAGCTGAGGGACAATTAAAGCTTGCCACTATCAAAGTGGGTGAAGTACATAGTAAGCTTGATCTGTTAACCACTAGATCTGAAGAGGCAGAAGGGCAATTAAAGCTTGAGACTACGAGAGCTGATAATGATGCACATGATCTGCCTATTGAGCAAGGGAGGGACAAATATTAGGAAGCGCAAGCTAAATCATTAGATGTGCGTGCCAAAGAATCTGTGAGCGAAGTGAATGCGTTGAAGCAGGAGCTTGAGACTGCGTGTGCCAAAATCTCTTGGTTAAAGATTGAAGCTTGTATTGGGATAGCAAAGGCAATAAATAATACTCTAGATAGAGTGAAGGCAAATGGATTTACCAAAGAGTATAGTCGTAAAGAAATCCTTAAGCATCCTTCCCCAAATTTTGATTATTCCTCCCCTCAGTAGTTTGTTTTTATCTTTGGTACGCATGTAGATTTCTTTTTGATCTATACAATGTAGCACCTGCAATACATTTTTAGGTATATATATATATATATATCAATAGATTATTTTAATTTCAAAAATATATGCATTTAATTGAATTTTGTAATGAGTGTATGAATTGAGAACCACAAGGTGAAAATTATACCTTAAGTTACCTTTGAGGGCACAGTCACATGATCAACTTCACCTTGGCCAAAAGGAAGTAAATAATGCGGTCCTAATTACGAAAGCAGTATGTTCAGAGAATGATTGTACCAGTTTTTACAATAAGTAAAATGTCATGTTAGGAATCTCTTGCTTATGAAATATCCATTAGTCATACACTCATAGACATTTACATGAATTTTCTAGAGAGATAGCATTTATCATGCTTTACCTAGTATGAAGCGATGTGATTGGTTAGCACATTCTCATGATACTGAAGTTGTTATTGCATGATCCACTTTTATTTTTCTTATGGATAGTATGGTTTGAGGTATTGTGTATTCCATGGATGCTGCAATACTTCTCCGTTCATATTCCGCAGATGGTATGAGCCATATCTCGTAATGTTTTGAATGGTGTAAGGTCCTCCTCATATAGGTGCAAATTTATTTGCCTTCTTATTTCTTTGGTATTCCGGAATTTGACGTAGCACCAATTGCCCTTTAACAAAGTTTCGTAACTTTACTTTCTTGTTGTATTTTCTGGCTAATCTTCGTTGATAATTTTCTATTTTTTTGGAGTGCGGTTTCTCTTCTTTTTTTCTAAATCATCCAATTTTTCAAGCATTAAATCTGTATTCAAGTTCTTTTCCTAAGCTTTTGTCTTTGTAGTTGGTAAAATGATTTCCGTGGGAATAACTGCTTCTGTTTCATAAGTAAAAAGGAATGGTGATTCGCCAGTGGCTTCTCTTCTTGTTGTACGATAAGCCCATAAAGTATTGTGAAGTTGTTCATGCCATCTTTTATGCTGTCCATATAGAGTCTTTTTCAGATTCATAGCAATGGTTTTATTTGTTGTTTCAGCTTGACCATTACTTTCGGGATAAATAGGAGTGGACTTATTCTTTTATTTTTTCCTTGTATTCATTGTCCATTATCAGAGACTATAGCCACCGGGATTCCAAATCTACAAATTATATCTTCAAACAAGAATTTAAAGACATCAGTATCTATGATTCGTGCTAGATTTTATGCTTCCACCCATTTAGTGAAATAGTTAGTTGCTACAATCAAGTATTTTCTTTTCTACGTGCCCTCCACTAATAGTCCAACTATATCTACTTCCCATTTCGCAAATGGCCATGGGTTTAGTACAGAATTGAGTTTTGTTGCAGGAGCTTTGATCATTTTAAAAAAGCGTTGACATTCTTCACATCTTCTTGCGAGATTAAATGCATCTTTATTCATATATGACCAGTAATACCCTTGAATTCCTGTTTTTAGTGCAAGTGAGCGCCTTACACTATGATTTCCCGCATCTCCATAATGAATATCAGTGAGAATGCGTTGTCCTTCGCTTCTTGATAGACATCGAAGTAATGGTCCCTAAAAGGATTTGCGGTATAAAATTTTATCCCGCAACTGATAATTTACAGATTTTGATTGAATTTTCCTTGCATCTTTGGTATTTGCGGGTAATATTCCATTCTGCAAATACTGATGTAATAGGAGTCTCCAATCTTCTTCAGATAATATTCATCTTCTGATATTTGTGGAAAAATTGCATCATCTTTGATGGATGCATCTTCAAGGTCAACATCTACTTCCTCTTCTAAATTTTTGATTGATTGTATCTTAATTGATGGTTCATAGATGCGTCCAATTTTGATTGTTGATGTGTTTTGATCTTTTAACATTGAAGAAATATATGCTAATGCGTCAGCATGACGATTTTTCTCTCTAGATAAATGTCGAAAAGTTATATTCGGGACTTGAGATGCTAATTGTTGAACAAGATTCTTTTATTCTGTCAAATCTTCATCAAATGCTTGATATTTTAATTCAACTTGTCGAATCACCAATTGTGAATCACTTGTAAGTCGAACATCATTTATTCCCAGTTCGATGATGAGTTTGAGAGCATGAACTACTACTTCATATTCCGCTATGTTATTTGTGTGCTCTCCGAGTTCTAGACGAAATGCATGCACCATTCGATCTCCAGTAGGAGTTGTAATTACAATTCCAATTCCCGCTCCTTCTTTATTTCGTGCCCCATCAACGAACACTTCCCATCTGCAGGAATTAACAGAATTTAAACTATCTTGAGAATCATTATCATTTTCTTCTGTCCCTGGCATACCTTGATCAGATCCATTGTCTAATGGTAAATCTGCAAGGAAATCTGCTAGAATTTGTGATTTTTGTGCGGTTTGCATTTCAAATAAGATGTGGAATTGCTCTAACTGTGCGTTCCACTTTGTTATTCTTCTTACTTTTCCCGCATTTTTTAGTACAGATTCTAATGGAGCTTTACTTGGCACCCAAACATAGTGTGTTAAGAAACAGGTGCGCAATTTTTGTGTGGCAAAAACTAATGCTAGTATCGATTGCTCAATTTTTGTGTAATTCTTTTCGGCAGGGTTAAGATTTTTGCTGATGTAATACACTGGTTTTTCCACTTTCTCATTTATTCGTACCAATACCGCACTTACAGCATCTTTTATTGCAGCTATGTATAAAGCTAACACCTCTTCTGGTTCTGATTTTTGTAATGCTGGTATTGTTGCGAGATAAGCTTTGATGTTTTGAAAGGCTTGCTCACATTTTTCATTCCATTTAAATTTTCTCTTCTTCTTTAAAGTGTCAAAAAATGGTTTACACTTGTCAGAAGATCTAGCAATGAATCTATTAAGTGCATCTAAGCAACCATTCAATTTTTGTACTTCTTTGATATTCTTCTGAGAAGGCATATTAACAATTGCTTGTATTTTGGACGGATCAACTTCAATACCATTTTTAGTGACCAAGTAATCCCAAAAACTTTCCTGATGTAACTCCAAAAATGCATTTATTCGGGTTGACCTTCATTTTGCATATGCGCAGAGCTTTAAAAATTTCTTTTAAATCATGTAGATGATCTTTTGAAAATTTATTTTTTACAAGAATATCATCTACATAAACCTCCAAGGTGCGGTCTATCCATGGTTTAAAGATTACATCCACAAGTCGTTGATATGTTGCCCCCGCGTTCTTTATTCCAAATGGTATTCTAGTATAACAATATAAGCCATGTGGGGTGAAGAATGCAGTATGTTCTTGATCTTCTTCAGCTAAGGCAATTTGATTGTACCCTGAATGTCCATCCATAAAAGATAAAGTCTCATGTCCTTCAACTGCGTCTACTAATTGATCAATGCTGGGGAGCGGTTAACTATCTTTTGGACATGCCTTGTTTAAATTGGTGAAGTTTATACAAATACTTACTCCTCCATTTTTCTTTGGTACAATTACCATGTTGGATATCCAAGTTGGGTACCTCACTTCTCGAATAAATCCCGCATCCAAAAGTTTCTTAAGTTCTTTTTCAACTGATAGATGATATTCCGGAGCTACCTTGCATATGCGTTTCCAAAATGGGGTGGTGCTTGGATGTATATGTAACTCATGAAGAACAATACTCGGATCAATGCCTAGCATATCTCCCGTTTTCCAAGAAAAAATGTCAACATATTCTTTGAGTAGATTAAACAAATCACGCTCCCATTCTGATTCCATTAAAGTTCCAATCTTGATCATTTTTGGGGATTTTTCTGTTCCTATATTGACATTTTTTTATTTTTTCAACTGCTGGAAAAGTAGGTTTGGGAGCTTCTAAAAATAAGGGAGCTCCCTTTAATTGTTATTCGGGTATGTTGTTACTTGTACCAGCCTTTGGTGCACTTTCTTCTGATTTGGAATTCATATTTGCCATATTTGTTAGACCTCTTCCCGCAGTTTCGGTCATGTATTGATTTATTGCATCTTCCTTGGCTTTGACTTTTTGCTCTTTCTTTCTTTGTTGTTTTATCTGGGTGCGTTCCTCATTCATCAGTGTTTCTGTGAGAACGCAAGCTCTTGCCACTTTTTGATCTCCTTTAATATTCCATTTCTCCTTGCGGTGTTGGAAACCGCAAATACTGAAGATAAGTTGCAGTTACTCCTTTCAAACGATGAACCCAATGTCTCCCAATAATTACATTACATGGGGATGGTTCCTCTACTACACTGAATTTTGTAAGGATGTTTATTGGTCCCGCCATGACTTCAAGTAAAATTTCTCCTTTTGGGTTTGAAGTTATCCCATTAAATCCATAAATGATGTAACTTGAAGGTGTGAGTTGATCATCCTTAAGCCCCGTTCTTTGAAATGTGTCATAAAACAACACATTAAGTGAACTTCCCCTATCCATGAAAACCTTTTTTACATTCCACCCAGACATTGGTAAAGTGAGCACTAATGGATCATTGTGTGTCTCAACTTCTTGATCAACTTCACTTGCTGAAAAGGTTAATGGTGCGGCCATCTAATTTTCCCATGTTTCTGCGATTTGAAAATTTCATGGTCATCAACTCTTTTGCGTAATCTTCTATCAATTGCTCCATTTACATATAGTTGACTTGACTCTATGTGGGAAATTGTATTAATAGTTCGATTATTCTCCGGAATATTTATAGTCTTATCTAGAAACGGTGTTGCTGGTGGATCAGGTAGATGAAGAAACTCTTTCAATTCTCCCGCATCAATTAACGTTTGGACTTGTATCTTCAGGTTTCTACATTTATTTGTAGCATGACTGTAAAAAAAATAATATTCACATTAGTATTTGGAATTTTCTATGTGCGGAGGTTTCCTTCCTTTGGACTATGGCCATTCAAAATCTTGTCTATTCTTATTTGAATTTAGAGTCCGAGAATATCCAGTATTGAGTTTAGAAAGAAATCGATCTTCGAATTGTTTGTTGAATTTTCTTTCACCATCTACTCTGCCCCGATTAGAATCATTAGAAGGAGTTTCATCTGCAACTCGTTTTCCGGAACTTGATGTTGGTTCAGCAGAACTAGTTTCGTGCGTGGTTTTCTGATTTTGAGAAATTGCTCTGGGATTCTGTTTTTGTATATCTTGAAGTCTTGCATGTTTCTCAATAATTACTCTCAAATCTCCTTCAGTTTTTGGATTTGCACCGTGAATATATATGAAGAGGGGGCTCATGCGGTTTGATATTCCCCATTTATAACAATTGATGGTGATATCTGGACTGACATTGCCTGTAGCTTGACAGATTGATTGCCAGCGATCAGTGTAATCTCGAATAGTTTCTTTGGTCCAGGATGCGAGAGCAAAAAACTTATCCATTCCAGCATTCGCGGGTTTGTTTTACATGTATGTTTCCAGAAATTTACGGGCCAATTGGGTATATGAATGTATTGTTCCTTCTGGTAAATTATCAAACCAAGTTAATGCGGATCCTTTTAAACTAGAGGGAAAATATTTGCACATGATGACATCATTCTTCTCCCAGCGGACCATATTTTGATTGTAATATTTTAAATGAGCAGGATCTTTAGTGCCGTCATAGCATTCAAAATTGGGAAGAGTACACTTTGGTGGGATGACTGCAAACGCAAGATGTGGTGCAAGTGGTGTTCTCCTAGCCTCTTTCAATACTTCATCTAGACGCCCACCTTATTTTTTGGTTTTTAATGATTTAATTTCTTCTGTCATTACCTCTAAATCCTCCAAATATTTATTCCACTTGTTATCTTGGGGTACTTTTGGCTCAAAATCGTAATAATCTGGTTTATGTGGTTCATAAAGCTGATTATGTCTATTCTGACTCGGATGATCATATGTATCATCAATTGGTTCGACTATCATTATTCTTTGATCTCTATTAATTCCCGATTTACTTTCTGCGGGTCTTTTAGAATTCACTTCTTGTCTATGCAGTTTTGAAATTGGTACTTCAGCATCATGTCTAACTTTATCACTGAGTGTTTGATTTTCTTGTGCTAGAAGAGTGATTGTCTCTGCATAAGCCTTTTGAGTTTTACGCATTTCATCCAATTCTCCAAACAATTGAGTGAAAGGATCAATTCTATTCTGAGGTGCTTCCGTATGTGGTTGTTGTGTTGTTCTGTTATTGTTGATTAGTTGATCAGTATGGATGTTTGGTTCTATTATTTTATCCAGTGGTTTTTGTACTTCTTTCTCTCTGTTTGACCCTTGAAATTGATGTTCATTCCTCGGTTCTTTTGTTTGTATCGGAATAACGACTGCAACTTCAGTATCTTTACTTCTACTATGTGACATCCCATACAGGGGTTGCGGTCCTTGAGATTCTTCTACAATTTCCTCTATAATTTTTATACCTTCTTGATCAACAATATTTCTTGCAGACTCTACAGTTTGATTGATCATATTTCTTACAATGTTTGTTGCTATAACAGATGTTACCTTATTAATTCTTCTTTGTTCATGAATTATGTTCTTTGCTGCTATCTCTATTTCTTCATTCTCCTTTTGGGTGTTATTTTGTTCAATTTCGTCATTCGAGTTTTTGTTTACCATCTTAGCTGTTGAGCTGATTTTTCTATTTGACTCCGAATTAATACTCTTGATGTTGTAGGAATTTCTTTGTTGATGTTCTGAACATTGATTATTTCTTTCGATTTTTCCATCTCTATTGTCAATCTAATCCAATAAGATCAATGATTCAGGAAATATAACATCTGTAATATGTGCATATAAAGTGATATGAATGATATGAAATCCAATTTAAATGCAAATTCATTTGAAATCGATGTATAACTTTAAAAAATTGAATTGGATTCAAATCCGTATTTTGTCAAGAGTAAAAGTTTAGTTTTCTGTATCAAAAATCCTGAGATTAAAAAATTGATCAAAAAATTTTAAATCAACGATTAGTTGATCAAATTAAATATAGATATTAAATAGTTCTAAAATCCATATTGCATAAATTTTAAAATATCAATCAATGAAAAATGAAATTTTTATTACATTAGGTATAATAAATTCCATAAAAAAATAGGAAAAGAGGGAGTTTTCTACATGAAAATCGGATCTGTGTGAAAAGCTTTAAGAATTAACAAATTAGGGTCAGGTAGAATAAATTCTTTACCCGTCCCTGTTTCCAGCGCCAAATTATGATTACTAAAATCTAGTATCACAACCAAATGAATTTCTTATCTAAAAGACACTGTAGATAAGATTTGCATAGTAATAAAAAATTGTTTATTTATGATTGAAATGATTACATATGATGAAAATTAAACAAAGTATGCTATATGTTCTTACCTAATCCAATTCTCTTAGTCCTTTTTCTTTTTCCAATGTTTTTTCTGACCCCTTTCTCTGTCTTTGAATATGGTATTTATAGGAATTTTCAAGGGCCCCCCCTAAATTTTCTCTTTCCAGCTATTTGATCTTATCTATATCCTGTTATGAAGTTTGTCCCGTATATTTTTTGCATATACCGTAGGGTATGATGCGGGACTTTCTTGTCTTATTTGATTTCATGCTGGGTGGATCGCATCCTTGCTGCGGTCTCGTTTCTTGTTCTATCCAATTAGATTATTCCACGTGAGCTTTTTCATGAATATGGTGCGATCATATGGAATTGTGGATCGTACAATCTTTTCCATGTTATTGCATGTTCGGCACGTGGCTTCTGAGAGCGGTGTGTCATGCTTTGACTCTTTTGTGGCATGATTTGAATCTTTTGTCTCACAACTTGTATGATTAAGACGTTTCTGTCATGCGGTAAAGGTGTCAGTTCTGTTCTATCTATCACGTCTTGATCAACAACTGTCTAATTTTATCCCTACCTTTGATCTTTGTTGGGATATGTGATTGTTTGTTGAGTCTTGATTTGATACATCTCATTTTATCATAATCTGATGCTTCTATGTTGGACTTTTGACACGTTTACGGTGGAGATTTGGTATTCACACATGGTATAAAGAAGTTTGCTAAAGAAGATAAAAATAGAGTCATTATATTCTCATTGAAAGTGGGTTTTGCTATTCCACTTGGATCTTTGCTGGTATTGTTCCAATCACTTTATAAACTATATATTTGGTAATGATGTTGTCTTGTCGCTGTTGCTAGTATGTTTGAAAACACTGTTGGCACGTATTCTTTTTATATCTGGTCTTCTCGTAATCAATCTGTGAATTCTGATAGTTTTCTGTTTGAATTATTCTGTTCAGGAGACACTTTTAGTAAAGGTGTTAGTCGAGTTATTGGAAGCTTACTTGCTGGAATCCTTGCTGTTGCTATTGATCAAGTAGCGATACACAGTGGTCCTGTTGCCGAACCTTATATCATTGGCGTCGGTATATTCTTTTTCGGTATGTGCAATTGTTCATGTTTCATCTATTTATAGATAAATTAATCTTCAGATTTGTTCTGAAAGATGAAAGACAGAGTCGTAAACGTGTGGGTATATTGTTATGCAGGAGCTCTGATCACTTCAGTCTTGAAGCTAAAGCCATCTATGGAACCTTATGGAGATGGTTTTAGAACCATTCTCCTCACGTTCTGCGCGCTTGTAGTCTCTGGTTATCATAAGGGACATCCGGTCAAAACTGCTGTTAGTCGACTTTATTTGATTGCCATTGGAGGCTTTGTACGTAGCGGCTCTCGTTAATGTACTCATTTTCCCTATATGGACTGGGGAAGAACTGTACAAAGAACTTGTCGATGACTTTGACTCCATCGCGGATTCTCTTGAAGGTCAGTTTTTATTACTAGCTGTATCACTCTATAGATACAACAATGCGTGCAGCTATAACCTGAGTGTGCAACCCTGATAAAGAAAAATCAATACTTCGGGATCTAATTTATGTTTTCATTGTGATGACATTACTTAAGAATGTGTTAAGAAATATTTAGAGGATGATGCATCTGACCAGCCAGAGTTCTCAAAAACGGTATTAGATGAATTTCCAGATGAACCTGCTTATCAGAAATGTCGATCTGCAGTGGACTCCTCAAAGAAACTTGAAACACTGGTATTGTATAAGAAAAAGAAAAGAACTTTAGTGTTTAGCGATGATTTAATTACGAGCTTTATTGATGCATTGTAGGCTAATTCGGCTAAATAGGAACCACCACATGGGAGATTTCTTCATTTTCTCTACCCTTGGTCAGAGTACGTTAAAGTTGGTACGGTTCTTCGGTATTGCGCTTATGAGGTGAAGGCGCTCCACGGTATCCTACATTCAGAGATTCAGGTAATTTCTTTTTCTCTTCCGAAGATTAACCCTTACTTTATTTCATTAGTACTTCTAGTTCGTACTGTTCATATTCCTGCGCTTCGTTAGTTACAGAAGGAGGTCTAACTAGATACAGTAGCTGCAAAAATTTCTATTCTGTAACTTGTTCTGCTTGCATCCACAGACATAAAATTATTAAGAAGATACTGACAGTACTTATTCACAGTTCCAGTCTCCCATTTGATACTAACGACGTAGTATGAGATGGCTTGTTTATTTAACCCATGCATTACTATACTTTCTACAACTGCATATTTACTGCCTATTGCATGTATAGCTCTAAGTGCAGCAATCTAGGCTTCAGCACGTAGTGTTGTCTATCGAAGTTTGGGAAAGCTTTATGGAAGGTATTGATTTCTCATAATAATGAAGGAAAAACTCTTATTTGGGTTCCAGTTATTTGATGTTCCTAACTTTCTATTTGTATGTAATTTTTACTTGATTTGTTGGAGATCTACTTTTAGCTAGATACTCTTGCAAGTCCTGTTTTCGTCCTTACAAACTTGAAGCTAGAGCTAGACTCTTTACTTGAAGTCTCTAAGTTAACGGTTTGAGACTTTTTGAGAGTCTCTTATGCACATATATGTTATTGAAAACTGGCATTCATTAGTGTCATTTTATAAGCTTGCAAAAAAAAAAAAAAACACCAAAATCTCACCACCGAAATATATGTGAGATTTTGGTGGGTTTAGAGCATCCACAGTGGAACGAGCAAAAGACGGAATATATCCAAATTTACTCTTTGATCGGCCTAAAACCAATCACAGTGGAGCGAATAAATTTGATTATAGTCGAGTGTTTTTACTGTTTGGGACCAAATCTGATCCGAAAACTGGACCAAACCCAATTTTGGTGGAGCGTTCACCTAGCAATACGTTTTCCATCAAGCGTTAAGTTAGCATACGTCTCGTGACAGGCGTTGCCGTGGAGTACCGCCCGTGTATCATCTGGAAATCAGGCGGACATTTAGAGTACCGCCGTGTATTAGCTTAAATCAGGCGTGAATATACATGAACGCCTGATGTAAATGGGGCGTGAGGCTAGGTGAACGCCTAACTAAATCTAAGAAGAAAATGAGACAGGCGTGAGGCTAGGTGAATGCCCAACTATAATCTACTCTTCTTCCATTGCGTTTCTCCGTGGACTATACCCAAAAAAATTTAGTTTTTAGTCTATGGTCTGCTCTTTAGTCTGCCCATGACTGTGGATGCTCTTAGTACCTTTTGTGATAGCTGAAACCTTAAAGGAGCTTCCTCCTGTAGCTTCTTCGTCAATATTCAGGCTCAGGTACGTTTGTCCTCATTTCTTTTTAAATTCTTGAGTTTCCCTTCCATTTCCTTTGCAAGAATTCTTGAACTAATGTTTGTAAGAGAGTTTTTTGGTTAAGATCAACTACTGAGCTTACGTTGTTCTTCGTTTGCTAGAATATTTACCTATCTGGTGTTTGGCTATTACTATCAAATTGAAGTGAACAACAGAATTTTAATCCTTCGCCTAAAGAACTTTTTTCATTGTTGATATTGGTTGATTGCAAATTTTGGGTCTGGCTAGGTTTTAACTTTCAAAGTTGGTAGTTGAGTGCCAACCCAAATGCATAGCACAGAAGCTGTAACCATAAGAATTTAGTTCACATTCATGGGTACAAATATTTCTTCCTTGCATTTTACAACAATTTGTTCAGAATTTACTATACTCGTTTGCTGAACTTTTGTTGTCCACATGAGTCGACTATTCTTAACATGTTTTGGGTTCCTTTTTTATCATTCAGCCACCGCATAATCTTCCAACTGCATTCCAGTCAGAGATCAGAAAAGCGAGCCATCAAGCAGCAGAACTCATAAGATGTTTAGGCAAAGACATAAAAGACCTGAAACATACTCCCCAAACTACATTACAAGAAAAACTCCACTCCTCAATGGAACGCCTCCGACATACAACATTCACATCTTCGGATAGCAGCACAGCATTGTCTCTTGCGACATTCACATCTTCCGAGAGTACTGCAGCATTGTCTCTTGCAACTTTCACATCTTTGTTGATAGAGTCCTTTTCTCGGCTTGTTCAGTTGGCTGAAGCTGTTGATGAACTCGCAAAAAGAGCTAAGTTCAAACCTTATTGAAAGGATGAATTAGGGGAATTCCTGCATCTGTTTCTTAATTTCGTCTTTAAAACCTTAGAATGAAGCTGTACAGCAATCCCTTTTGAGCGTATTTGGACTTCTTAATTCTAATACTTGAATATACGAATTTAGTTGATTTCATATTTCTCTACTTTTGATTTTATTAGCATCTTTTACCATCGAATTCCCTTGCAAAAAAAGCCTGCTGGACCTGGTTTCACCTAGACTATATACGCCATACTCGTACCTAGTTCATGTACTTCTGAAATTTATCGACAGGAAAAAAAAACGTAGTGATGGAAAAGAAAGATATCACAATTATACAAAAACTACAATTCCTTGCCTATGAATGTTTGCGGTTTAGGTAGGGATGTTGAAAGATCGTATCATTTTTAACTAGAGAGTTTCGAACTCTTGACCGACGATCAGAAAATGAATCCAGAAACTGTACCATTCTATCTGTTGTGACGGGCTTTGTTGGTTAGTCCCACACTGTCCAGTTTCCAAAACAGAAGTCAGTTTAAATAGCCAGGACTTCCTCGTATGCTTGTCCCTTCGGGGACATCCGATAAAATTGGAACGATACAGAGAAGATTAGCATGGCCCCTGCGCAAGGATGACACGCACAAATCGAGAAATGGTCCAAATTTTTTTTTTACTTTTTCTTGGTGGTGCTGTCGGTTTTCCATATGTAGCTGGTGAAAGCAACCTGAGATGTGGCAAGTTACTGGCTTCAATGCCCTAATCTTCAGAATTACATGTTTTCTTTGCTACAAGAACCTTTCTAAGCACTAACAATCTTCATCAATGTGCTCTTCGGGTGGCCTCGAGACGTGTCAAAAGAGGACTATTGAAATATTCTTGTCTTGTTTCATGGTTCCGCAATCCAAAATATTTTCATGTGAGATTTTAAGTGCTAAATTTTATGACTTGGCAAGTACAGGTTTGATTTGACATGCACATCAGACAACTTACTTTGAATTTAATGTTCTATTTCAAGCTTATGAACTGAACTGATTTAACCCAATTAAGTCATCATCCTATTAAAAACTATGTCCACTAAAATGAGAAAGGAAAGGGAATATTTCCGAAATTGAAAATCAGTTCTACAATTTGGTTACTCCTTTCCTTGAAGCTTCCGCTGGTGAGCTGAGTGTTGCAGCTGGCAAGCATGATGTATGAAAGGAGAATGTCTATAAACACTAATTTCTGTTCCAGCTACCCACTCAAAATGTCCAGAAATGGTGATCCTAATTTCTTTATAAACCTTGATAAATTTCCTATCCCATTGTCATTCTAAACTTGAATCCTAGGCTTTCTTCTACAACCATGGCTTCTTCTTCATACACGTTAGTTTTATCTCTGATGATTCTCTTAGTTTCAACTCAAAATTTATCTACAGTTGCTCTAGTTGTGACATCAGCGCTAAATGCATGTGCAGCACCAGTACCTAGCAGTAAACCTACGAAAGTTTCTCTGGCTCTCTATTATGAAGCATTATGTCCTGGGTGTAAGAATTTTATAGTAAGTCACTTCCCAAAGATATTCAGAAGCGGACTCACTGACATTATGGATCTCAAACTCGTTCCGTATGGGAATGCTATAGTTGGAGAAAACAACACAATCATCTGTCAGGTATCTCTCTAATTCTCTTTTTCTCTTAAGCACTTCAAGTGTCAATTTTTACCTATTTGTTTGCTGTTTAGGAATTTGTTCAGGTTCACTTTGACATATACACATATCTTAACTTGATTTGCTTTTTTCTTGTTCAGTTCGGACCAGAAGAGTGCTTTCTGAATTCAGTGGAAGCATGGGCAACTCATGTCTGGCCTGATGTGGTAAGACTAGTTTTGATTTCTCAACCTGTGAATTACATACCATCAAAAATGAAAGTTCTCATTTGGCTAACCTTTTGATGCAGGATATGCATTCATATTTCATTTATTGTGTGGAGGGCTTGAATTTTGAAGGGACATTCTAGCCAATGGTCTTCTTGTCTTGATGTACCAGGGTTCAGCGGGAAACCTATTTATGACTGTATATATAGTGGGTTAGGACACCAGGTATAGTATAAATCTGTTCTCGTGTTGCATTTGTTTCCTATTTTTAACCATGTATCTGACCCTTCTGACTTGCATTTGCAGCTTGAGTTAGGATCTGCGAATGAAACTGGTGCTCTTATCCCCTCTCACCAATATTTTCCTTGGGTGACTGTGAATAAAGTGCCACTTTATGATGTAAGTTCACGCAATTCTGGTTCTGGCTATCTTCATTTTTGACGTTGTTATCTATAGAACATCACTGACTTTATTTGTTTCATTTGCACTTTGCAGGACTATGATAACTTCGTTAAATCCGTCTGCAATGCCTACAAAGGTACTGCTCTGCCTAGAGTTTGTCACGAACCCTCAAAGGATATCAACCCTGAAGCAAAATCGAACTCAACTCAGGAAGTTTGCTATGTGGATGAAGCATCTCCAACTGCTAAAGTCAGGCCTCCAGGGACTACATGGAGGCGCCTAATGAAGTTCTGATCATTAAAGTGTCAACACTGCTCCAAGCACATCATTACTCATGCAACAGCCAAATTTCACCCATTTGTGTTTAATGTTTACACAGCTCTAATATCCTGTTATCACGCGTATAGACTATCGATACTTTACCCAAAATAATTGTAGCTGTGAAGAAATGTGGGTGGGGGCTGTATTGTGACATTGTTTTGCTTATGTTGGAGTAGGAAATAATAATTGATCTTGGTTTTACTGTTAGTTTATACGACAATCATATCTAACTCAGTTGGTGGAGAATATGGTTCATAAACTTTCTGGTCACAAATGTTTATGGCGCTCTGGTTCGCCATTAAATCGGTAAAACATGGCAATCTTCAGGAGGCAATAGTTTTATCATCTTGATTTACAGTGAGGATTGAATGATTACCATGGGGTATTTTAGCAGTGATACTAAGTGCAGTTTTGCTATTTGGCCGTTATTCGTGTTTTGTATGCTGCAGTTAGGAGGACGAGCTTTTTTATTTTTCCTTGCCATGAACATACTTGTTGGCCCCCAAACCGAAGCAAACTAAGTTGATTACCATACATGTTATCTCTTGTTCTGACTGCAAAAGATATTAGAATGGAAAGTTGAATTAGCATACCCTGGGTAGTCCTATTTAAACTCGAGTTGTCCGAGATTTTCCTTTGCTTCTGTCTTGCGTGCCTGCATGAATGTTTCTATGTTGGTAAATATTTTGAATGAAAAAGAGTTGCACATGTAAAGCTCTTATCTATAACATCCCAGTCCGAGAAAGTTTACGAATATTCTTCTACTACCTTTTTTGGTGTACAAAGTGAGCTGCAGGTAGTGAACTTAATTTTCATTAAAGAGTTTCAGGTAGCACATTTAATTCAAGGCTGAAGAAGGAAGAAATATTACAAAAATATCATGAAATGGGGTGAAAATTCTTCCGAGTAAAACAAAAATAGGTACAATTGAAAGAGAAGATTGTGAAATTTGTTTGATGTCTATATCAAAATTCAAAGACGTTCCGGATTTGTATCTCTTCATTTTCTAGATGCCAAATCAGAATGTGGGTAGGTTTCTACTTTTCCGACATACAACATTGACATCTTCGGATAGCAGCACAGCATTGTCTCCTTGTCACACTCACATCTTCCGAGAGTACCACTGCAGCATTGTCTATTGCAACATGTACATCTTTGTTGCTCGAGTTCTTTTCTCCGCTTGATCACTTGGCTGAAGCTACCGATGAGCTAGCAATAACAGCTAAGTTCAAGCCTTAATTAATTAAGCAGGGATGAATTCTCGATGAACTAGGGAGAACCTGCAATTGTTTTCGAAGTTCTTCAAAATGCAAGGCTACCTTTATAGCCAAGTTTTATATTTCTATCTTTGCCACCTATCTAAGTTTTCTGAATCATATATTGGATTAAGAAATTACAAGACTCACTTCAGAGTTCGATTTGGCCATAGCGCCAAGGAACAACTGAGAAAAATTGGGTTTATAAAATAAACTGAGAAAAATTGGGTTTATAAAATTGGCAGGGGTCGCGCGAACGCATACCCCCTTCAGAAACAAATTATGACGTAGACTCTACCTCTAGGATAGATCTTAGGCGAGCACCCTTTCTAAAGTGCAATGGAAGTCACTAACCTAGGCCATGATCCTTCTTAATCAATCATAGACCCCGTCAAGGTAAGTATGATTTCAGGTAGCATTTCAATCTTATCCTATAGGGTTGTTTTCTTGATCTTTTCTCCTAATCTAACCAATGTGGGACTATTATTACCTTCCGTTTACATTCTTTCTTGTCTTCATGGATAGAAGTTGGCATGTACTCTTCTTACCAAAAGCAGTACTTCTCTTTGGCCATTATATCAAGGAGCACAAAATCAGAATCGGGTGTGAGATGGTTGCTTTTGAATTGGTAACTTCTGGAAATGGCAGTCGTCTATGGAACTAGTTGCGGCATATAACAACTGCGTTAATGCCTCTAGGTTTTACTTTCCTACAGAATTTTGGTATTTGAATAAGTTGAAACCCTTTTTGATTGGATAATAGTGATACTTTCCAAAAATCGAAATTCTTGATCGATGGAGGAACAATATCACCGTTTTTATTCAATAAGATACCAAAGTGGATGATTGACTCATGTCGTATTAAAAATAATCGTAGGAAAGACTTTGATAACACCGATTCCCATTTCTCAATAATATTCGATAATCGAGATAACTGGTTGAATCCCGTAGAACCATTTCATAGAAGTTCATTGATCATCTCTTCTATTTATAGAAGGCTGGAACGACATGGTCACTAACATTGTTTATTTGTTTTCTGGAAATTTAGTCATTTTCAAGTACCTGAATTAGTAGGACATTGATCTAATTCTTCATGAATTCTTCTGTTGGCTAGTTATACTATGGGAAGATTTTCCTTGGAGTTTTCCTTGGTAAAAATTGTTCCTACCTCATGTGAACAAAATTAAAACTTAAAATGGGATAGGGTGTCCTTCCTTAATTAGGGACTGAAAACAAATCTGATCAAGTGAATATGCAATTCCTTGTCAGCAATAATCCGTCGAACGTGTTCTCTGCTCATGTGTCATGGCACTATGAAGCATCCAAGACTATATTGGAGTTTTATTTCTTCTCGTAAGTTTTGGTAGTGGGTAGAGCAAGACTAGGAAACAGAAAAAATTGGTTTTGAAAGTTGTTGGGTTCCTCTTAAAAAGACAAACCCTCCAAAAATAGGCGTATGCCGCTTATGTACGGTAAGCACACGGTATTCTTTAATAAAAGGCGAAAGAATAGTTCGCTTTGTGCTTACCGCACGGCTGCATAATTCATTTACAATGGTCAAGTGCTAAACATATACAAACCATTTTGAGTAGAGTTGTACTTCCTAATCCATGTGGGACTAATAACCCCTTTTCACTTTTACTCTCAACTGAGACTTCACTGGTCCAAAGTTTGTTTCAGGGCCTGCTTACTCATTTGCTATTCAAGGAGATGGAAAGGAAAGGGTTACCTTCTTAATGTTAACACATTATGTTGGAAAAAAATGTATTTGAAAATTAAAATTGATAGTTTTGGTAGGATTGGATCCTAGGATCAATGGGATACTAGCTTATAAATTGGGTGAAAACGTCATTTTCATTTTCACTAATTTATGAGTGAAGAACCTTTAGTTAGTCCCACATTGGACAAACTAGAGATGAGTTCTCCCATATTACCACAAAATTTGCAACTAAGGGAGGGCCCTTAGGGTTTAGATGCTTTTATGGTTGAGGGAGGACTAAGGCAATGGGCTAGTGGATTAATGCATGCTTTTCACACACACACGCGGCTTGCGGAGCTTGCGTGAGCCCTATCAAGACTTACCGTTTTTGTGATTTATTTCCTAAAACAAAATGATTTTTTACCGTTTCTAATTGATCGTGATTAATTCAACATTAATGCGAATTAATTTACTCAAATTCATATTAAATTCACGCTCACAAATTTTTCCTATATAAGAAAAAAGTTTTCTTCATTTCTAACCATCCCAGAGCAGGCTTCTATCCCTCGCTCTTTTCCCCTCTTCTTGCTTTGCTTGCGCAGTGAGTGTTTATTTAATTTTCATTCTTCTTCTTCGTCTAAATAATTGTTGTTAAGTTTTAGAGGGTTAATTGAGTTGTGCTAATTCAATTAATAACGAGTAGTTCTATCCTGGACACAAGTTCTCAATAGGGGTATAGCATCACTCATTCTTGAGGAGTAGCCGAGAAATATTGTGTTAAGGACAATTTGCTGAGCAGGTGGCTCTGTCCAATTTGTGCATCAATATCAGAGTGATTTTATTTTCTAACGTTAACAGTTTCATTCTTCTGTTAAGTTTATTCCATTGTTACAGATTTACGACAACAATCTTAACACAATATTTTAATTAATTATGTTCCAATGGCAAAGAGTGATGTTGACAGACCACAGAAGTTCTCAGGGAAAGACTTCAAAAGATGGCAATAAAAAATGTCATTTTTTATGAGTTATCACATGTTAGATGAATTGTTTCTGAAGCCTTTTGATGAAACTCTGAATGAACCTGAAAATGAAGGAGAATTAGAAAGTTGGAGTAGGCAGAATTATATGGCTAAAAACCATATCCTTAATTGTTTAGAAGATGCATTGTATGACTTTTATAATGCAAAAGAAAATTTTAATGCATTTGATCTATGGACTGCATTAGAAGCTAAGTATGAAGCAGTAACTACTGGGAGTAAGAAGTTTTTAGTTGCTCGGTTTTTGGAATACAAAATGGTTAATGACAAATCTGTTGTAGACCAATTTCTAGAACTTCAACAAATTATTAATGAAATTATTGTTGAAGGTATGGTAATTGATGAAACATTTCAAGTGTCTGCGGTGATTGAGAAATTACCTACTTCTTGGGTTGAGTACAAAAGAAGATTGAGACATGAAACTGGTGAAGTTAACATGGTGGAATTGGGTAAGAAGATTCAAGTAGAAGAATTGATGTGCTCAAAAGAAAAAAATGTATCTTCCGCAAGGGACATGTCCAACAAAGCCCATGTCAGCGAACACAAGTCTTCTGCAAGCCTGGATCACAACAAACGCAAGCCTGGTCCGCAAAGAAAATGTATTTTTCCAAAACCAAAATATGGCATTGGTAAAATTAAAGGTGCATGTTATGTTTGTGGTATTTCTGGACATATAACAATACACTGTAGAAAATGTAAGGATGTTAACTTTAAAAAACCAAATGCAAATTTAGTTGAAAGCAACAAGAATGAGTTTTCTGGCACGGCGTCCGAAGTTAATTTGGTTACCAATGTGAGAAACTGGTGGGTAGACTCTGGTGCTACCAAACATGTCTGCGGAAACAAAGAGATGTTCACCTCCTATCAGACGGTAGGGGAAGGAGAAAAGCTCTATATGGGTAACTCGTCCGCAGCACAGGTTGCGGGAAAAGGAAAAGTTGGGCTGAAGCTCACTTCTGGAAAAACTCTCACATTGAATGAAGTTCTACATGTTCCGGACATCTGCAAGAATCTTGTTTCTAGTGGTGTGTTAGATGATAAGGGATTTAAAATTGTATTTGAGTCTGGGAAAGTTATTATAACTAAGGGTAAATAATATGTAGGAAAGGGATATAAGACTGAGTGTTTATACAAATTGAATGTAACCTCTATTGAAATGAATAAAAATGATTCTTCTTATGTTTGTGTGTCATTGAATGTTTGGCATGGTATACTTGGTCATGTAAATTATAAATCAATGAACAAACTGGCAAGCATAGGTTGCATTCCAAAATTTACTTTGGAAAATGAACATAAATGTGAAATATGCGTATAATCAAAATATGTTAAAAAGTCTTATAAGAAAAATGTTCAGAGAAATTTTAAACCCTTAGAATTAATTCACTCAGACCTAGTTGACATGAAATCAGTTCAAACTAGAGGTGGTAAAAAATGGTTTGTCACGTTCATAGATGACTGTACGAGGTATTGTCATATTTATTTACTTAAAGGTAAGGATGATGCCTTAGAAGCCTTTAAGATATATAAATTAGAAGTTGAAAACCAAATGAATACTACCATTAAAACCGTTAGGTCTGACCGTGGTGGTGAATATGTAATCCCTATAGGAGATTTCTGCATACAACATGGTATCATTCATGAAGTAACCCCTCCTTATTCACCATAATCTACTGGTGTGGCTGAACGAAAAAACCGAACCCTTAAGGAGATGATGAATGCCATGTTAATTAGTTAAGGACTACCTGCAAACTTGTGGGGGGAGTCCGTCCTGTCATCTTGTTATGTCTTGAACAGAGTACCCTTTAAAGGATCAGATAAAACTCCATATGAGTTATGGAAAGGTAGAAAACCTTCTTATGCATACTTTAAAGTGTGGGGGTTGGATAAGGTGTCCATTCCTCCACCTAAGAGAACCAAGATAGGACCTAAAACTGTTGACTGTATCTTCATAGGGTATCCTGTACATACTACTGCATATCGATTTATGGTTGTGAGTTCTGAAATATCTGAAATTGGTGTGAATACTATTATGGAATCTAGGGATGCTGTGTTCTTTGAAAATATTTTTCCTTTGAAATCTGAATTTCGCATGATATGTGTTGATCCCCTAGATGTCCCTTCTACTAGTCAGACATTACCTGTAGAGGAAGATGAATTTGAGCCTAGAAGAGGTAAAAGACTTAGAACTGAAAAATCTTTTGGGCCAGACTTCATAACATGCTTAGCTGAGAATGATCCACAGACTTATAGAGAAGCCATGACTTCTTCTGAAGCTCCATGGTGTAAAGAAGCTACCATTAGTGAAATGGATTCCATTATACAGAATGATACTTGGGAGATTGTAGATTCACCTCTAGGGTGTAAACCTATAGGGTGTAAATGGATCTTCAAAAGAAAACGTAAAGTAGATGGAACTGTGGAAAAGTACAAAGCTAGGTTAGTAGCTAAAGGCTATAAACAAATAGAAGATGTAGATTTCTTTGACACTTATTCACCTGTGACGAGAATTACTTCCATTAGGATGAAGAAATACATCAAATGGATGTAAAAACAGTGTTTCTAAATGGTGAATTAGATGAAGAAATATGTATGGACCAACCTGAGGGCTTTGTAGTGAAAGATTGTGAAAACAAAGTTTGTAAACTTAAAAAATCTTTGTATGGCTTGAAACAAACACCCAAACAATGGCATGAAAAATTTGATCATGTAATGATTTCTAGTGGTTTTAAAATAAATGAATTTGACAAGTGTGTTTACACTAAACTTGTGAATGATGCCTGTGTGATTGTATGCTTGTATGTTGATGATATGCTTATACTGGGTACAACCATGGATGTAATTAATTCCACTAAGAATATGTTGAATGAGAACTTTGACATGAAAGACTTAGGTCCCGCTGATGTAATCTTAGGGATGAAAATTAGAAGAGAATCTAATGGATATAGTCTTAGTCAATCTCATTACGTTGAATCTGTTCTTGGGAGATATAAGCAGTTTGATAGTAAACCTGCAAGTACTCCATATGATCCTTGTTGTAGACTCAAAAAGAACAAGGGTAATGGAGTTTCGCAACTTGAGTATTCACGTGTCATAGGAAGTCTGATGTATTTAATGAACTGTACGAGACCAGACATTACCTATGTTGTGAGTAGGTTAAGTAGGTATACATGTAATCCGGGACAAGAGCACTGGGATGCACTTATTAGAGTGTTAAGGTATCTGAAATACACTTTAAACTTTTGTTTAAATTATGAGAGATACCCTGCAGTCCTAGAAGGATATTGTGATGCAAACTGGATAGCAGACTCAGAGGAGTCTAAGTCTACGAGTGGATATGGTTTCACTTTAGGTTGTGGGTCTGTATCTTGGAAGAGTTCCAAACAGACTTGTATCGCTCGATCCACGATGGAATCCGAGTTTATTGCATTAGATAAAGCAGGAGAAGAAGCCGCTTGGATAAGATGCTTTTTAGAAGACATTCCTCTCTGGCATAGGCCTCTGCCAGCTATATATATACATTGTGATAGTCAAGCTGCAATAGCTAATGCTAAAAACATCAACTATAATGGACAGTCTATACATATTCGTAGAAGACACAATTCTCTAAAACAACTAATCTCAACTGGCGTTATTTCTGTTGACTTTGTGAGGTCTAAAGAGAATATCGCGGACCTTTTGACGAAAGGCTTGTCCAAGGAGATAGTTAGTAATGCATCGATGGGGATGGGGCTTAAGCTCATCAAATAAACTTGCCATGAAGGATACTCAACCTTGCTGACTGGAGATCCCAAGATCAAGGTTTCGAATAAGACAACTAATTTGTGGTGGGTTAAAGGAAACACTATCATAGAATTTCATTCTCTGTCCCTTCCCTATGGTGTAGACGTGATAGTGTGACTGCATGTGAGGATGACTTATCATTAAGTCTTAATGAGTTCTATAGTTTCAATTTAAGATTGAACTGGGGTGTAGCAGTAAACACTCTTGATATAACTCACCTATCTGAATGAGGAAGTGGGCCGCTTCCTATGAGAACTGAGCTGATTCTCTAGAGCATTTTGAGAAACGGGATATGTCCAGGGCCAAAATGGACACAACGGCATGAACTTAACAGCACTTTCAGAGATATCTCGCGTGGAAGCTATTGATGAACTACACCAAACGATGCCAGTTCAAGACATCGCGTTCACTGTCCATCAAGTAGTTCCGGTATTTCTCACTAAGCAAAGGTTCAAGACCTTATGGACACCTATTGCCTAAGAGGTATTTCTCGTTTTCTGATTTCTGATTTTTTATCGGTTTCTTCATTCATGTGGGGGATTGTTTTAGAAAAATGTATTTGAAAATTAAAATTGATAGTCTTGGTAGGATTGGATCCTAGGATCAATGGGACACTAGCTCATAAATTGGGTGGAAACATCATTTTCATTTTCACTAATTTGTGAATGAAGAACCTTTAGTTAGTCCCACATTGGACAAACTAGAGATGTGTTCTCCCATATTACCACAAAAGTTGCAACTAAGGGAGGGCCCTTAGGGTTTAGATGCTTTTGTGGTTGAGGGAGGACTAAGGCAATGGGCTAATGGATTAATGCATGTTTTTCACACATGTGCGGTGTTTCGCACCGAAGCACGCACGCGGGTCGCGGGCTTGCGGTGCTTGCGTGAGCCTGGTGTGAGCCTGCGTGTGCCCTATCAAGACTTACCATTTTTGTGATTTATTTCCTAAAACAAAATGATTTTTTAACGTTTCTAATTGATCGTGATTAATTCAACATTAATGCGAATTTATTTTCTCAAATTAGTATTAAATTCACGCTCACAAATTTTGCCTATATAAGAAAAAAGCATTTCTAACCATCCCAGAGCAGGCTTCTATCCCTCGCTCTTTTCCCCTCTTCTTGCTTTGCTTGCGCACTGAGTGTTTATTTAAATTTTTTTCTTCTTCTTCGTCTAAATAATTGATGTTAAGTTCTAGAGGGTTAATTGAGTTGTGCTAATTCAATTAATAATGGGCAGTTCTATCCTGGACATAAGTTCTCAGTAGGGGTATAGCATCACTCATTCTTGAGGAGTAGCCGAGAAATATTGTGTTAAGGACAATTTGCTGAGCAGGTGACTCTGTCCAATTTGTGCATCAATATCAGAGTGATTTTATTTTTCTAACGTTAACAGTTTCATTCTCTGTTAAGTTTATTCCATTGTTACAGATCTACGACGACAATCTTAACACAATATTTTAATTAATTATGTTCCAATGGCAAAGAATGATGTTGACAGACCTCAGAAGTTCTCAGGAAAAGACTTCAAAAGATGGTAATTTTTTTAGAGTTTTAGGGCTATATATGTTTACACATAATAGAATCTTTAAATTAATGTTTATCCATCAATATTTTCAAAATTAGTGTTTATTTTTTAAAACTTATTTACCAGTTTTGTCATTTTTAAAATAAGTGTTTATTATTTTTAACTTATTTACCAGTTTTATCATTTTTCAAAATTCAAAATAAATAAATATAATTATTCAATATTTTGAATATTTGTTTTGGAATAGAATTTTTAACCGGGTCTTTTGGTTGGTTTTTTGATTAAACATTAACTTAACAACTAGATAATTAAACGTTAGATTTTGGGTACTAGAATATTTGTTTCTGCACAAATGTATTTGATTCTGCTAGGATTGGAGAGTATCAGGCTATAACTAAGCTATTTACAACAATAGATGAACATATGCATTAACGAATCTGCAATTAACTTTTGCTTATGCAGGTGTGAAATAGTGGGTTCTGCGCAAACGGATCCGCTTTTGCCAGGTGAGAATATTAGATCATATTTATGTTCTTAATCAACCAAAGGTTTTATTTATGTTATTAATCAAACCAATCAGTTTACATCAATAGATTAATTGATGCTTTACCGGATTTGCGTTTCATTTTTGTTTATGCAGGTGTTAATATTGTTTTCTGCATAAAACGGATTAGCTTTTGTTAAAGGAAACAATCAGATAATCTTTATGTTATTAATATTGTTTCACTTAAGCTTCCAGTTCCCACTTAGTTGCTTTTTATATTTTCTTTCTTGTATTGTAATGAAAGTCTCTATAAATCCAAGGAAAATGACTTTTTATCTGTAATTTTATAACTTCTAAGTAATTCGCTTATACAACACATTTTTCTTAACGGAATTTGTTTTAACAGTAGCACTTAAATTATACTTCAACTACAAAACAATGCCTTATTTTCTACTATATTTTTGTATCTTCTAAGCATCTTCTATCATAGAAATTCTCATTTCAATCAAATCCCCTTTTAGTCAAAAATAAAATAAAATAAAAACAAAAACATTTGCCTGTGTAACGAAAACGAACGAATTAAAGTCAGGCACATTCTGTTATCTCCTAACCCATTTTTTATTTGCATTTGTCTCCTTTGTTGTTGACCTTAAGCCAAATAGGATCCATGGAGTTGAAACATGCTTGGCGGTCCATAGATGCTCAGTAATGATGTAGATTTCAGCACCTGAAAGTGAGCTTCATGTTTACGGGATGCGAAGGCTCAGTGAGTGAGAAAATAAGAAACCTTATATAGGAGTTTTCCGTTTTAATAGAGGGACTTTTCATGGTTGAAGGTAATCCAAATATTAGATAAAGAATACCCTATAATAATAGCAAATACTTATATTACCCTTTATTCTATAACCTAAACAAAAAACCTATTAAAACCTAAATAAAAAACTTTTCTTCTTCCCAGCCGTAAACTACCTTTCTCTTCAACTCTCCTTCTCCCCATTTTCTTCTCCATCTAATTCATCGTCTTCGATTAATCGTCGATTCGAAGATTTATAATCGTCAATCAAACACTATAATAAAGATGACAAATTCTACTAAAGGAATGGAAGGTAGCAGTGATTTGAATCAAAATCAATGAAACGAAGAAAACCGCACTCATCAAGAAATTAAAGAACATACCGGTGGTAAAGGCAATCAAACTCCCCAACCACAACCAATGGTGTATATGAGGTATGATTCTACAAGAACACATGCTATTTTTCTCCATTTTATGATTGTAATTTGTTAGAACGATTGATTTCAAGTCAAAAAATTAGGTTTCCAGAAACATTTACGGTTGGGTTCGATTGGAATCCCAACCGCAAATATAGGTTCTCAAGAACTTACGGTTGGGTTCGATTCGAACCCAACCGTTGCTGGTTTCTTTCAAAATTTTACGTTTGGGTTATTAAAATATCCAACCGTAAATCAGAAGGAAGGAGATGATGTGATTTTATATAGTGGTAAAAAGAGGTTCGATTCTCGAACTTGTGAAGGTAATGATTTTAGAAAATATTAAACTTAATCTAAACTAATAAAAATCAGGAAAATAAACTAGAGAATATTTTTAGAAAATATGGAGAAAACTAGGAATCAAGGTTCAGTTATTTCTAACAATTTATGTGATTAATCATGTAATTCTTTTTAACAATTTAATTCAAGTTTGCCAAAAAATATGTTTCCTAAAAGAATAATTGTAAATCCTAAGCATGGGACATCAAGAGTAATTAACTAAGCATGTCCCATCAAAAGAGAACACAACTATTTAATAAAAATATTTTTTCTAATTTAAATCCATGCAAATAATAATAAAAGAATTATAAATAATTAATTAAAAATAGACTTACCACATAAAATTGAGAGAAAAACCTCCTCCATCATCCCAGTAAATAGACTTAGCTCATGGTGAAGAAAACTTGCTCAAAAGTTGATTTCATTGCTCAAAATATTGATTACAAGGTTAAAGAATAGTGCAACAGCTGAACAGATACGTATATAAGTGTCACAGAACAGGGTTCAGCTGTTACAGAGAGCTTTAAGCAACAGAAACGTTCAAAACTTAACGCAACAGGAGCAGAGCTGTAACAGTCGAACAGCAACAGTTATAAGTGTGGCTGAGTCGTCTTCTTCAGCAATGGTGGGTGAAGAACAGTGCCGGCGATGCACCAGCAGGTCACCGGCGGCGCCGGAACTTCACCGGATTTTCTCTGAATCGCTCTCTAGGGTTTTGTACCTGATTTTCTTGGCTTCACTTCGTATTTATAGACTTCACAAACCCTAGAGAGAGTTCTAAACCTAATAGAACTCTCTCGAATCACTCCAATTCTTCAATCCAAATCCAAACAGGAATCGAGTCCTGATTCCGGCCAAAATTGGGTTTCCCGAGCTGATTTTCCGGGATTTCTTGATGTCTTTCTATTGCTTTGAACTCTAATCGCAATGTCACCTTCAATTTACGAAAACAACTCCAAATCAGCAACCAAATCCTTTCCTGTTTGAAACAGGACTTTCCCGATGATGGTTTGACTCGGTCAACTGACTTTGACCGAGTTGACTGGGCCGAGTTGACCCGCTGAGTTGGCCCGATCCAGTTCATCCCGATCCAAGGGTGCCCCAATCCAAAGTGTGGGTGCCTTGATCCATTTTCCCGGGTGCTTTGAACACTTTTTGAACCAATTTTTCCACAAATCTTTATTCTTCTAGTGTACCTACAAAAGCATAAAAACACGTAATAGACATAAAATCGAATACTAACTTACTAGAAATTAAGGTGTAATTTAGACACTAAAATGTGTCTATCAGGAGATGAAGATGATATTTTACGGTTGGGTTCGATTCTGAACCCAACCGTAAACTATTTTGCACTCAAAGAAAAATTTGTAGTTACAGTTGGGTTCGATTCTAATTGCCAACCGTAAATTATCCTGGAAAGTTCAAATTTTTTGTTTTGAAGATTATTTACGGTTGGGTTCGATTGTCAATTCCCAACCGTAAATTCTCCCCTCTAGTTCATTTTTTTTCTTGATGATTATTTACGGTTGGGTCGGATTGTCAATTCCCAACCGTAAATTATCCTGTGTAGTTGAACTTCTTTTTGTTGATTATTTACGGTTGGGTTCGATTGTCAATTCCTAACTGTAAAATTTCCCCTCTAGTTCAATTTTTTTCTTGATGATTATTTACGGTTGGGTCGGATTGTCAATTCCCAACCGTAAATTATCTTGTGTAGTTGACTTCTTTTTGTTGATTATTTACGGTTGGGTTCGGTATGTGTAACCCAACCGTAAAGAGTTCTGAATTTTCAAATTTTTGATTGATTGCTTGTGTGTTTGTAAATTATCTAACTTGTATTGATTGTATGTTGTAGGAATAAGAATAGAATAAAACTCAAGAACAAAAGGGGTAATAATTTAACACCAATTGATCACACTCCAACCCCTCGCCACCAAGTTCATTTAGGGGTAGATAATAGAGGCTTGAGAAAGAACGATAAGAAGAAGAAGAATTTTGAGGTAGGGGATGGTAGCTCTAGACAATAAGTACTACCTCAAGATGAATCCCATGTTTTCGAAGATTTCGAAGATCTACTGGTGGTGAGTGGAGGTGCGCTTGTGATTATAGAACCACCACAAGAGGAAGAATGTGATGAAGAATAGACGGACGGAGAACAATTTTTCGATCAAGGCAAAGGTAAAGAAATTGTTGTTGCTTCTACTCAACCTCAAGTGAAGGAAAAAAAGCCAAGGAAGAAACCATCACCGAAAGGCAAGCATATTCCCAAAGGCAAAGACGTGTTGTTGCCTAAGAAGAAGAATGGAATACTTTGGGGTGAGGCCCCAGACAGGTCTGCAATATTATTTGGTTATCCGCATTCATGGGCTGCCAAAGTTGCTGAGACTAGGGTATTAATCTAAAAACTTCTCTTGTTTTGTTAAACTTTCGTTTGTTTAACTTCAAGTTATAACTTGTTGGTACTATTTTGATTTAAAAAAATTGTTTTTTGTTCTTTGTAGGATCATACACAGGCCGTGAAAAAATTGGTTCGTCAAAGGGCTCAATATTGGCCGTTAGCTGAAAAATGTAAACCCGTCCATGTTCTCGTAAATGGTATAGGGTTAGCTCCCGGAATTACCAATTCTATGTTGGAATATGACAGTGTTACCTGCACAGCCTTCAGGGAACTTTATTGGCCTGAAACCGATACGTTTCATCTCTCATTCGACGAGATGACAATAACGCCGGATGATGTCAAGTCAATTCTTGGCTTAGAATTTGAAGGAAAAGTTGTGTATGAAGATTTTGACAACAACATGTCTTGGAGTGATCTCTGTGTCATTGTTAAAGACACACTTGGATGGGAGAAGACAGAAGCCGAGTTAGAGTTTAAACTGGCTGCTGGAAATAAAACAGGTGAAGCAACGAAAAAAGGTTTAGGTATGACCAAGAAGATCTTGTTGCGTAGTCTGAGGGAGAAGTTTGGAGGAACCCTGCAATTGGAAAAGGATGGGGTCGTCATATACCAAACTAGAGCTATGCGTACAGCCAGGGTGTATCTGTTATATATGCTTGGTACCATCTTCTTCGCTGACAACTCAGAAAATAGGGTCAACGCTCACTTTCTACAGTGGTTGAAGGATCTCCAGAAGACGCATGAGTATTCATGAGGAACTGCCACCCTCGCTTACCTACTTTCAAACCTTAGAAAAGCTTCAAGGGTTAGAGGTACTGAGATTGCCGGGAATACTGGTCTTCTTCAGGTAATTTATTGTTGGAATTTCAATGTTTAACTTCAAAAAAAAAATCGCATTATCTTATATTAATATTTATTATCTTCATAGGCATGGATCTGTGATCACTTTCAGAGCATGGCTCCTAAGACGGAGCGGAGCGGTGATTTTACTGGACCTACAGGAAAGAAATTCAGATTCACCGGTACTCAGTCAAAGCATAAAGAAGTACAGCTAGCAAAGAAGAGAAGTGAAATTGATGCTTTCACCGTAGAAGATGTGGTGTTTGATCCTTATGTGAAGATTGACATATTTGATGATGGAGTAGTAGAAGATTTACGTCAATTATCGGATGTGTCAGGCTACAACGGGCCTTTGTACCATTTGTTTGGTTTCAAGATGTGCAACCCTCGTCGAACTCTCCGCCAATATGGCTATGTCCAAACCAAGGTAACAATCGAAGCCTTTAAATTGTGTGTGAATGGCTCCATGATCGAAGGCCCAAGCATCGTGCTCAACTACATCCCAACGCCTTCGGTCGCGGTTTGGAACAACCACCATAAACCGGAATACCAAATCCAAATGGAGGAGGTAAATCCATCTTCGGGCACAAAAGAGGCCGTAGAAGATTACTTGGATTGGTATCGCCATTTTGGTCATCCAAATGTGATTAATATTGATCCAGAATCTATGAGAATACTTCAAAGGGGTCAAGGAAATAACACATGAGATGGTCTCATTGATGTTTGGAAAAAAAAAACATATTTCAATTTGGTACGTAAATTACTTATGTTATTAATGTTTTTAAGATTTATTACTAAAGACTCAACCAACATTTATTTTCATATGTAAATAGAAAAAGAAAGCACTTGCATTGGCAGAGTCTATGACTCCATGCATAAGTAGACGTGATGTGATGACGGTTGAGCAACAAAAGAACCTGCAACACAAAATGAGGAAGCTTCATGAATCAAACGAAGAGGAGACGGTGCGAAGCTTAAATAGGAGTAGATCCGATACAAGAGGTGTGACTACTAGCCGAAGAGAGCCGCAACCTAGAGATGAAGACACACATGATGAAGCCGAGGATGTGCAAGGTGGTGCTCGTACTCGTGGCGTTCATGTTGGTGCTCGTACTCGTGGCGGTCGTGCTGGTCCTCGTACTCGTTATATCACGAGCAAAAAAAGAGTTCGTCATGGTGATCGACATACCCCTCCTCCTTCTCCCTAACTCTACGTTGATTATAAAAATTGCGTCAAACTTAGGGTTTTTTTTGTGGGTGGATTATAACTTTTTTGCGACAATATTCATATCTCAATTTTGTTAGAATGTATGAGAAAGTTTTTATCTTAAATTGGTCTACCTAAATTTCATGTTTTATTTACAAAAATTTCAAGTTGGAAACCAAGCAAAGGAGAAATCAACTCAAAAAACAAAACAACTGATTATTTACGGTTGGGTCCGCAAGTCCATACCTAACCGTAAAACATCCAGAACCATATTTCCTAAAGTTACGGTTGGTTCGAATGTCAATTCCCAACCGTAATTTATCCGGGGTAGTTCAATTTTTTTTGATGATTATTTACGGTTGGGTTCGATTGTCAATTCCCAACCGTAAATTCTCCTGTGTAGTTGAACTTATTTATGTTGATCTTTTACGGTTGGGTAGGATGTCATTTTCCAACCGTAAAACTGCCAGAATCACAATTCCAATAGTTACGGTTGGGTTCGATTGATAAGTTTCAACCGTAAACCTGTCAGTTTTTATTTTTCAGAAAGTAGACAAATCCAACGGCTTTTTTATTTGAAAAACTAGCCGTTGGGTATTTTTAACTATAAAAGGAAACCTTTCTCTTTCACTTTCTCATTATTCCTATCCCTTTCATTCTCATTCTCATTCTTCACTTTCCAACTCTTTCTCTACCGTTCCTTTCAAGCACTAAATATGGTATACACTACCGATGAAGATGTTGCAATTGTTAAAGCGTGGGTTACGCTGACCAAGCACGTCTATGATAGGGCGTACATTACCCAAAGTAACGAACCCGTTGATGAAGAAGTCATCCTGGATCAGACATCCGATTCTTTGTGGAAGCGTTTGTTTAAGATTTTTGTGGGATTAGACGAAAATCACAATCGTAGGACGTTCAGAGGCATTAGGAGAAGGTTTGAGGAGTTGTTTCAACGATTGGAAGCCTTGAAACAGGAAATGAAATCTCTAAAGGAAACTTGTCCCAACATTGGCGATGTGACAAGAGTAAGTATGTCAATCAATAAGTCCTTCATCAAAAATAGTTTTCAAACATACAAACTTACCATTGAATTTTTTTTTAGTGGGTCATGGCTCTTGACAGATATGAAACTACCCATGGTAAAACGTTTATGCATGAGGATTGCTATCGTATTTTGGAAGAAAGTACCTATCATGATTTCATCCTATATACTTAAGTGTTTAAGTGTAATCATCTAATGATCTATTGTATTTCATTTCCTTTAGTTCTTCCTTTAATGTAAAAAATAAGGTCTTTGCCTACTCTTCTATTTCATTAGTATATGCCTTTAATTTAATCATAATTCTCAGAGTTGTAAAAAACAATACCCCATGTTAATTTACGGTTGGGACGCAAGTCCATACCCAACCGTAGACCAGCCAGAATCTTAAAGAAGGACAGTTTTACGGTTGGGTTTTTGAATCAAAACCTAACCGTAAATATTCCTGAACCCTCAAAAATAGTATTCTAATGTTTGCGTTTTTTTGGGTTTGATTGTCAAATCTCAACCGTAAATTATCCTGGATAGAAAACTTTTTTTTGAAGATTAGTTACGGTTGGGTCATATGCTAAAACCCAACCGTAAAACTGTTACGATTGATTGTTCCATGAAAATACGGTTACGGTTAGATTAGGATGAACATCTAACCGTAATTGTTAGTTATGGTTGGGTAAGATGCTGAAACCCGACCGTAAAATTGTTACGATTTGGTTTTCCACCATGAAAATACGGTTATGGTTTGATTAGGATGAACACCTAACCGTAAATGTCATTTACGGTTGGGTTCGAGAAGAAAACTCAATCGTAATCTTGCCTGAATCACAAAAAAATTATACTTTTTTAGGTAATTTCATCAAATTTGAGCCATAAAAAGACCAAGAGTTTAAGTTAGAGGTATACCTGACTACTCTGGTTGAGTGAATCAAAATTTAGGGTTTTTAAAAAAACCCTAAAAAATTCTCTTTCATTTCTTCTACTTTTTCTTCCCAGCAAACCAAAAAGAAAAAAAATTAATTTGATTTGATTAACTATAAGATTATTTTAGATTAATTATTATTAGCCTAATCTATTAGTTAACTAGTTTTACTAATATTAACTAAACAAGGGTAGTTTAGCCATTATAAAAATATAATGGATAAGAGTTTTTTGAAATTCATACCTAGTGTTCCTCTTTTATCTTCACATAGCCCCTTTATTGGAATGAAAAACCCCTGTACGAGGCTTCTAAAAAAGGACGTGAAATTTGAGGTCTCGACATTAGTTGATGAACCCAGGACAGGCACACTCTTCAGCTGCTGATAAAACAGAATTCCTTTGTTTTGGCTGCAAAAGAGCACAGCTTAATAAAGAAACCGCGTCACTACATAGAGTTTGATTAAAATCTCACTAAATTTGCACGATCACTTCGAAGAAGAAAACGAAAAACATAACAGATTGGCAGTTCAAGTATACCTCAATCAACATCAACACCGTACTGTCCATATTAAGATTATGTATCATAAAAAATTGGCTTACACGAACAAATTTAAGTTGGCAACTGATGCAACCCTGTGGGCTAATTATAAAGAAGATGAAGATTAAAGAATTAGTACTACTACTATGCCACATCTCATGCTTTTCTTTAGCCCACATTTGCCCTAATTTCAAAGATTTGCCCTAATCAATTTCATATTCACAGAATCAAAAATTACACAACTGTATGAATACAGTTCAACCCTAGCATCAAATAATGCATTACAGTTGTTCATGTGACATTTGCTCTAATCTGTGGTCATGTACATTTGTCCAAATTTTAACTTTTCAAAATTCATAGAAAATGTATCAACCGAATCAAAAGAAGAAAGCAAACCTCTTTAGGTATTCGACATTTGCAAATTGATGTTTGGTATCAGTTCAATCTATGTTGGTTAAATTTACTCAATTGAAACCCTAATTTCAAAAAAAAAAAAAAAAGACATCTGTGAAATCAAATTAGAGTTACGGAGATGAATTGAATCTGGAGAAGAAAACTTTTCGAGTTGATTAAGGGTTAATATGGTACATAACATCATCGTCTCCTCTCTGAATCACCATTTTTGCCCAAAAAAAGCCTCTCAGCTCTGTTGGAAGAAAAAAAAAAAAAAAGAAATCGAGTTTCTTCTGAAATTCGATTTATATAAATTTTCTACTTTAGTCCCTGAAAACTATTGATACATTAAAGAAGGCCCTTAAAATATTATATATATATATTACACCGAAATCCTTTACATCAGGACGGCTATTATTAGATCAATTATGGTTTTGAGTCTTTTGACGGCTATAATTAGATCCAATTCGTAAAAGTCAGCACATCCAATGGCCCATATTCAATGTATACACGGAAATTTAACTCTAAATCTGATGGCTGAATCTGCTCGTCATATATACAAAAATACGAAGGTGAAGATTTAAATCTGCTTGTCAAATGTCAAAACTTAATTATTATTATTATTGAAGGAAAGAATGTCAAAACTTTATGAATCACGTTAAAAAAATATATTATCAACGAATGTAGTTAATTTCGGCCGAAATGGACCAAGACGAGTTAGCCGAGATGACCGATATTAGGGTGTAAGGTTTTAAATAAAAAAAATATTCTTTATTCTAAGGTTTTCAATTGTTACTTATGTTTTATGGGTTTTATCTTAATTTTATATCTAAATATTCCAATTTTCATGTTTGTATGCAATTATTGTTTCATGTTCAATAATCAATGATATGATAGCAATTCTCTTAGATTTGAGCTTTGTAATTCTGATTTTATATGTGGGTTTTATTTGTTTTGTTTCATACGAATATCGGGTTATCCTTAGTTTGTTTGGTGGTATTTTAAAAAAATAAGTACTAGTTTTATATCTTAATAGGTGCAATATGTAAATAACATTTGATATTAGAGCCGATATTTTATCGATATTTCAACAATAGTCTCCCAGATATAGAGTTATACAAGTGTCTTAGTTCCGACCGAGACAAACCGAAATCCAATATTAACTATATTGTTATCATATATGCTAGACTTTCAATAAATAGTTAAGAACATAAAGGGCATCAAACATCACAACAAGTATGGGTCCAGCAAATAAAATTAAAATGATCAAACAAAGTTTTTTTGTTTCATATAAACCGACCCAATCATAGAAATATTTTGACATCAAGCCATAACACAAAGTAAAAAGTGCATGATTAATCAATCGAATCATACAAAATTATGAAGACAAACATTTACACACAACAAAAAAAAACATCATCCATGGGGTGATTAACTCCAACAAAACATCAAAGGTACTGTAAATTTAGATACGGTGTTTTGGTTTTAAAATGTATCTAAAAGATTCATGTAATTTATATGGCAGATTTTAGATGCATGGCTTTGTTGAAAAGTTACATTTGCAGAATTATAATGTATTTTCACCTTAGTGTTAGCATTATCAGAGCCAGGACCTGCTTTCTCTCTTGGCATCATAGGAAGGGTGTGATTTAGAACAAGGAAATATATAGGAAAGAGACTCAATTCTCCTCTCTTGTTTATGTAGGAGAAAAGTGAACTTAGATGTATTTTGGTAACGAAATATATGGGAAAGAGACTCAATTCTCCTCTCTTGTTTATGTAGGAGAAAAATGAACTTAAATGTATTTTGATCTTGGTGGGAATGATTTTATGATCTAAAAGTCACTAAGGGACACTAGCTCATTTTTTACTATTGTGAATGAAGAACCTTTAGTCCCACATTGGAGAGACTAAAGATGAGTCCTCTCTTTATTACCACAAAAAATGCAACTAAGGGAGGGTCCTTAGGGTTTACATACTTTTGTGGACTCGTGGCTAAGACTGCAGGACTGAGTGTGTGTTGTGGGCGTGGCTAAGGCTGCGGACCAACCAAGACTTACGTTTTTTTAATTAAATTTTGTTTTAATTGTGGGGGCGTCTGACCCGACTAGAATTAAGCTGTTTTAAAGAGAGAATATTTTCTGACCATTTTATATCCGTTTTAAACATTATAACCGTGCTTAATGCACGGAATTGATTTTAATCAATACGCAATAATTCTCTTCTCATGTTTTGGCTATAAAAGAAAAATGCATTTATCCATTTCAACTTACTCCAGACATGCTACTATTCCTAGCTCTTTTCCCCTCTTCTTGCTTTGTTTTGCGCAACTGTGTGTTTATTTCCCTTCTATTATCTTGTTGTTAAGTTCTTGAGAGTGATTAGTATTGTGCTTATACTAATCATAACGGGCAGTTTTATCCTGGACACATCTTCTCTGTTGGGGTATAGCATCTCCCATTATTGAGGAGTACCCGAGGACTATTGTGTTAAGGACAGGTGGCTATGTCCTTGTGTGTGCATCAACATCAGAGTATATATCATTTCAGTGATTTTCTAATGTTAACAATTTTCTCTGTTTAGTGTTATTTCCATTGTTGCAGAACCAACAGTTTATTCCTACGAGTAATTTTACTATTATTGTTATAAATGACTGCAAAGTTTAAATTGAAACCAGAGAAAGTATGGCGAAATGAAAAACAAATGCAAGTGAGTTAGAAATGCTTCCGATACAATCTCAAATGTAGTGGCACCAATTTTTACACTGCTCAGCACTAAATACAAACCACCCCTATGTTTATAGACACCATCTAAATGGTATTACATACCAGTTTCAACCCTTTAAGAATCCATTGTATAAAGATACGATCATTCTTTTTATAAATGTACAAGACCTTTCTTTTCTTTTCATCTCTTTGCTTCATCTCTCTTCTTCTGCATGTCCAACTTACTGGAGTCTAAAAAACGACGACATCATAAAAAGAAAAAAGAGCAATAACTACTGATTGAAGAACCTTACTTTTTATATGCCCATGGATCTTGTTGTGTAATATAATTTTTTTTAGTGAAAAATCTAGCTTTCATTATCCATTTCTAAGGTGAAAATTAAATTATCATCCATTACTTAGATGAAAGATCAATTTGTCCTTGTTCATGATTAAAAAGAAAAATTATTAATTTTACAAGTGTCTTAATGAATAACTTTCAGGTCAAATTTTTTGCTGAAGGAATCAATCGTTCAACCTTTTTCACAAACATGTTGTGTGCGTCTTTCTGTTGATGAAAAATACTCCCTTCGTTTCTAGAAAAATGTTACTATCACTTTTTCAATTTGACCTATTTTTAGACTAAAATTAAAAAGTGGTAGTAACATTTTTCTAGAAACAGAGGGAGTATATTTTTCCCCGCTGTATTGAGCTCCTTTAATAACTTTTCACCTGCAAATTTGAGTTCTAAAACAAACCGATCAATCACATTCCTTCACGAATTCTGAAACACTCCTAATATCATACAATCACTACCAAAACCAACGGCATGCAACAATAACAATATTAATTTCCTACTACTAAAGCAATCAACAGGGGACCGCGTAGAAAATCGAATTATCATCCACTACATATGTTGGGGACAAAATGATGTTCGCCCGAAGCGACGTCATCACCACGTCCCGATACCGAAGTGACGTCATCACCGCGTCCCGATCCCGATGTGACGTCATCACCACGTACCGGTCCCGTTCCAGCTGGTGCCCGATCTGTCATGTCCCGATCCATCATGTCCCGAACATGCTGTCCCGATCCGGTCATTTCTGCTGGATAAGAAGATAGGGTCAACAGATGGACGGATAGGGAGATGCCACGTGGAGGTATCAGAAAGAGATAGAGTCGAAAGGTGGGATGACTTGAGGACGCTACGTATTAGAAACACATGCCACATCACTTGAAGCTGGCACACTTTCCTTTAAAAGAAAAAGAGGAAGAACGGAGGGAGGGGACTTCGGCTTCTGGAAAAGAGAAAAAACTGATCTTTGGAAACACCATAGCTCCAATGGAGTTTTCTGATTTGTAACCTCAAACTCATGAATAAGAACCTTTCAATTTCAGTACCCGTAGATGTAGGCTATTCAAAGCCGAACCACGTTAAATCATTGTTAGAATTTCTTCTATTTCTTTTGATAATTTTGTTGATGATTTTGGTTGTTTTGGGTTGATGAGAATTTCGCCCAAATAATTTGGCGCTAGAAACAGGGATCGAGTTAAAGGATTCATCCTACATGATCTATAAAATTGATTGAAGCTTCAGAGAATTGGGGAAGGAGGAAGTCAGATGGAAACGTCACCAACAGTGAAAAGAAGAAACCCTCTTCTGGGTTCTTTGTTTTATTCTTAATCTTAGACTTGGAATTTTAAAACAAAGTTGTCGGGAATCTTCTTCTCAAACTTTCAGCTTGCAATTTTTGTTTTGAAACTTTGATTTTAAAACTTGTTAGGAAATTTATTTTAGAATTTTCATCTCAAAATACGTTTTGATTACAGATTTGAAACATGTAACTCATGTTTTACAAACCCATCTAATTGGTTTTTTAAAACTTTAAGCCCTAAAATTCTAAATTGATTTGGGAATTTCTCTAAAAACTTCCATTCAAACCCAATTTTAATTTCAGATTAACTATTACCTACCTTTGTTTTAGAAACCCATTTAACGAATTTTGAAAATTCTAAATCGTATATCCATTGATCAATTTATGTGTGTTCACTAATTAGTTTCTTGTTAAAGTTTTTAGCAGCGGGTTTGTTGCTGATTTATCCTTGTAATTGATCCTCAAATTCTCACTTCCATCATGAAGAAATAGAGCTGCACAAGAGCTTCAAAAATTCAAGGTCAAAGAGAAGCTGTGAAAGCGTGAACTTATAGCATCCAAAGCATATTTTTCTCAATACGAAGAGGCGAGCACAAAGTGTTTGAGGAAAGGAATTTACAACACAAAGTTTAGGACGATGAATCACGAACACCACCATTTGCAGTCTTATCAACGTCAACTTCACCAATAACCAAACCTTTCATATCAGCATTAGCAACATCACTATCACTTATCATAATCATTTCTTCTATTTCTTCATTAACATAATTTGAATCACCTTCATCAATAGCTGCTGGTGCATATTAGCCCGTTGTGCATGAATTGGGTTCTATGTTTGAAGAAATTCGAGTCTACAGTGGTGAACTCTGTGAGTCGAGTTCAAAAAGGAAGCAATGAGGAGGATCTGCTATGGGTTTGGATGATTGAGTTCACTGCCATGGCACGTGATTTATGAATGGGTTTTGTTCATGGAAGAATGGGTTTATGGTGGATTTGAGTAGAATTGTGTCTTTGGGCATATACTCAATAATTCATGATATGCATCTCATGAGCTCAGTCCGTCCATATAGCTTACTATGTGAATCACTTACGTTACACTATGGACGATGATCTCCTGATGAAGACTCGCTTTGGGTTTGCTATAATTTGTCAAATTTTTTAATTTATATTGTCATCTTATACTGACTATTGTTTGTGTGAAGAGATCAGGTCCCATTGTTGTGATACTTGAAACAATCTCAATCTTCCTTGTCCCATCTTCTGCTCGAGTATTTGTTGGACAAAGGTTGTTGCTGGTGAAGAGAACTGCAGCATCAACTCATATCTTTAAGGCAGTGGTTTATGCTAAAGTTGTTGCTCTTGCGAAAAACAAGAAAAAGGTGTTGTCAGTGACCAGGAAGATGGTCCAGGAAGGTGCTTTGAGTACTCCCTCTACATTTCAATTCAACCTGAATTGAGAGATAAGTATTCACATGCTCAGATCATGAATTCTCTTATCACTTAAAAGCATGAGCTTAATCTCACATGTCTGCAATGGAATATTTCTTGAATGGTAGGGAAAATCAAGTTGTCTTAATAAGTCATGAGCGTTAATGCTTCACTTCAGCTAAGAACATGTTAAATCTTAACTCAAAAAATCTCAAATTTGTACATTCATTAGTCCCTGCATATGGGGTGTGAATGTTAATGTTTGGAGCTTATATGAATCTTTATGCCCAATTGACATGATAAATTAGCTATGTAAATGGCTCTGTTTGTAATTGAAGATATCATAATCATCTTCAAATCTTCATCCGGGCTTCATGAACTGGATGTTTTAAGTCATCTAATTGCTCTGACTTTCTTATCTTTATTAGAACCCCTTAAAATCTTATTGAACTTTAGTAAATCAGGATGACCATGATCTATTGCTTCTAAAATCACAAGCCTAATCTCATATGATTCGTTTATGTCTGTTTGTTAGGAACTTATGTATGCCTGGAATTGCATCATGTTACCTTTAACTATAAAAATTTAACATATCATGATTGTTGTGGCTAAAGTAATCTATTGTGCGTGCTGATCTAACCTTCAGCACAAATTATAACAAGCTTTGAAAGACTGCTGACTTGCGAGGAGCGCAGGCAGATAAGCGCAACTATATTTTGATTTTATGTTATCTCCTAATGCTCGATGCCATGAGTAGTTATCTACAGTTGCATAACTAGTAATTAGCTAAATTCTGACATCCTAGAATCGCTGATATAAAGCCCAACCTCATACATGAACACATAAATGATTCATGAATGATTATATGCGACCAAGAACATCTCATATGTAGTTCAGGTTTAAAGAATGAACAAACTGATATATTTATTCCAATATTTTTTGACTTGCAACAATACAAAGTGTTGATCTGAAACAAATTATAATTCATTTTTTATCTGCGATCCTTTATGCATGATCTGAATTGATGAAATACTCCGTGATTGTCATAGCAACATTAGCGCCAGTTTTGCTAAAAGAAAAAAGTAACCAAGCTTGAATCTTTAAGTCATATTCTAGATTTGTTACAAAAATTACGCTTTAACAACTCTGAAGCTTATTATGTTTCAATTAACAATCAAGGACGTATCTTTCCATTGATTTATGTGTAAGCATTTTTATCTAGAAAATGAATATACATGAGTTATCACATCAGTCTGTTGCATGAAAGTAAAAAGTACTGATATTTTAGTCTGTTGCTAGAAATCAACAGGTGATGAATTTAGTCTCTACATGTGTAGTCTGTAAGGGCATCTACATTACCCATCTGATACTTTGAATTGGAGTTACTTTTTATTTTATCATTAAGTCCCAGGTTAGAGGGAAAGAAATCAACAGGAGATGTTGAATGCTCCACCAGTCGTGCACGTTGAATCCTCGACAGATTGCCTGAAACACAAAATGAATAACAGGATAGCAGAACACACAAGGTCAAGCTCCTTCTCATCGTCCGGTAAACTCATATTTGAGGGTGACTGAAGAACAAGATAACATTCACACATTTCTGGCTAAAAAGTCATTAATTCGGGGCAAAGCGAATAACAGGCTAAGTTATCGTTTCTCTTTATACCTTTCACTTTATATCACCAATTTGTATTGAAGTCAGTTCATTTCAGAACCATACTTTTGTGCCTGGAAAATCAATTAAATAAACATATGAATCTTAAGCTTTATTTGTAGTAAAGGATTTTACTTGACTAGTTTTAAGTGTATAACTAGTAAGGAGATATTGAAACTTTATATCTTTGACTTGATCAGTTGCCTGATGCATTGATAAATGATTGACTTTTAGATCTAGTGAAACCAATTGATGTTTTAATTTTGTGGTTTCTCTTGATTTGAAGTTCTAACTGGATATGAACAATTGTTGAGCATACAGGAAGCACAAATTTATTCATGCTAAATGGTGCAGTGTTTGCCTAAATTTATTCATGCTAGTTGGTGATAAACCCCTTTCTAGAATCAGAACCTGTGTGTTTTGATTATTTGACTGTGATTCCAAAATAATTTGCACTTAGCCCATTTTCTATCTTGAGTAAATTGTCAAGATAATAGTTCTGATCTCTTATGCCATATGTGATGTTTTTTACTGCCATAGAGTGGGTAAATTGTGGCATGATCTTGATGTGTTTTTATCATCGAATGAATGCATGAATTGCAGGGAAAGATTGAAAAGAATAGCCTGATTTAGGCTGGAAAATAACTAAAAACAGACCAGACTCTGCTGGATTTTCTTTCCAGTAAGTCGGCTCAATGAGTTTGATCCAACTCAGTTGAACAAGACCAATTAGACCGAGTCAGATTAGCTGACTCGGCTAACCCGTCTTTCCCTCTTAACCTATTGACCGATAACTGACCATCAGTTAACCATTAATTTGATTCAGATCTTTTTGCTTCTGATTTTGCTTGGTGCATTAAAAAAAAATGATGTATAATAATAATCATAATCAAATTAAATTGTTATAGCTAGATAATTATTATCACAGCTTCAATAGATAAGAAAAGACATATACCGATCCACAGACATTTCTAAAAGATAAATATACATTATCTTTTTTAATTTTCAGTTCTAACATAATATTAATTGCGTATTTTAAGTAGCAATTTAATTTTATGAATAATTTTTTAATTGCCATTTTTAGATGGTTCAATCATGACACACCTTAATTATTTAAGAAAAATGGGTTAATTTGATTCATAAATAGAATAACTATATAATGAGTTGGATGATGAAAATTTCTTAATTGGCATCCATCGATTATATTTTACTCGATTATTACAAACTGTCATACAGTATGAATTGATCAAATGATTTCAATAGTATCTGAATCGCATGTGATATCATGCATCATGATAATTAATCACATAATTATAGAAACCTATTGATTTAATATGATAAATTTTTAGTCTGAAGAAATTCTAATTTGTTTGATTAGATTTAATAGTGATATTTAATTAAAAGCATGAAAATCATTTTTAGCTTGTACCCATTTAATATTATGAAATGTTAAGACATTTTTATGAAGTGTGAAGATACCTATGAAGGACACTTCAGAGATGCGGCAGCTATGCAATAATGATGCACTGGGGGGCATGCTATAAAGAAATCAAATTCTTAGATGTGAAATGAGTTAAATATTGCACGCCAATTAGGTATTTTATTTTAATAATTTATTAATGCTAAATAGAAATAATATATTTCGCTACTTTATGTTATATGCCTTGTACTTCTTAACATAAGGCAGCAATTAATACCTTAAGTGAGCCTTCAAGAAATGATACTTCAAATGGTTCATACTTTACGAAGAATATTCAGTAAATACTTCAATTTATTCTGAACTTCTTTGAAAGGCGATGCCTCTTATACTTCTTGCAACAATCTAAACGCTCCTACAGGTATTATCATTCAAAAATGTGTATCTCTTTCAACCTATCATCAAATATTTTCGGAAGGCGAATACTTCTACATTCGTATACTTATGATCTCTCGAACAACGATTACTTCGGAATAAAATGATATTTCATCTGGATATTTCTCATGTCTTATTTAAAATATATTTCATATTTTCTTTCTATATATGCTTCTCATGTATATAGAAGAATATGGGATATGTCTTAAATAAGAAATGAGAAATATCTGGATGATTTCCAAGTATACTTCTCATCTACATTTCAGGTATATTTCTTACCAATATTTCTCCGTTCAGGAGACAAGATAAGACTAGTGGATACATCCCCAAAGAGGGGACCCATGTAAGAGTCTTAATAAAATAATGGACCACACATAATTTACTCCATGCCCGAGATAAATTAGGCGTGTGTTCCTGCTGAACTCAATGGCTAGAGAAAATTTATGGGACACATTAATTTACTCCATGCCCGAGATAAATTAAGCGTGTGTTCCTACCGAACTCCGTGGCTAGGAGACTTGATAAGACTATTGGGTCGCAGAACCTAAGTAAGAATCTTGATACAAAAAGAGTACGTTCGGGACCAACCCTGTATCTTACCCCTGGCTCGGGTTTGTTTCGTATGTGTGGGATCTCGAACGTCATAACTCCATGGAAGGAGGTGCTTCGTCGTAAAAAATTCCAACCCAGGGTTCAAAGGAATCTTATTGTAAAAAACTAACAATCTTTATATATATGTATATACAAAATTTTATTTTGCAGGGACAAAAATACAACATAAAATGAAAAAGCACAAGCAACATCAACCACCACATTATGGTTCGGGCGAGACGAGAAGTTGTTTTCTTAAGAGTTTTTCTTCAAACAACTCTCAAGAAAAGAGGGCAAGTTGTTGGGGATAAAATGATGTTCGCCCGAAGCGACGTCATCACCACGTCCCGATCCCGAAGTGACATCATCACCACGTCCCGATCCCGATGTGATGTCATCACCACGTCTCGATCCCGATGTGACGTCATCACCACGTATCGGTCCCGTTCCAGCTGGTGCCCGATCTGTCATGTCCAGATCCATCATGTCCCGAACATGCTGTCCCGATCCGGTCATTTCCGTTGGATAAGAAGATAGAGTTAACAGATGGACGGATAGGGAGATGCCACGTGGAGGTATCTGAAAGAGATAAAGTCGACAGGTGGGATGACTTGAGGACGCCACGTATTAGAAACACATGCCACATCACTTGAAGCTGGCACACTTTCCTTTAAAAGAAAAAGAGGAAGAACGGAGGGAGGGGACTTCGGTTTCTGGAACAGAGAAAAAACTGATCTTTGTAAACACCATAGCTCCAATGGAGTTTTCTGATTTGTAACCTCAAACTCATGAATAAGAACCTTTCAATTTCAGTACCCGTAGATGTAGGCTATTCAAAGCTGAACCACGTTAAATCATTATGTAGAATTTCTTCTATTTCTTTTGATAATTTTGTTGATGATTTTGGTTGTTTTGGGTTGATGAGAATTTCTTCTATTTCTTTTAACTTGTCCCTTCGGGGACATCCGATAAAATTGGAACGATACAGAGAAGATTAGCATGGCCCCTGCGCAAGGATGACACGCACAAATCGAGAAATGGTCCAAATTTTTTTGGTTTTTTTTCTTAGCCCTCTTGTCAGCTTTTCATGGTCAAGGCTTCTTTTGTGTTCTAAATGGTGGATCACTCAACATTTCTCTAAGAGTTCCGCACCGCAAGTGATCAGAAATGTTGCCAATAACAGCAGAACACCACTGTTGGAGTTACACTCCACTTTTTTCTTTTTTGACAGAGAAAAGGGCAAAGTAAGAAAGTTAATGCTCCACCTTATCATCAGTGATGTACGTTGAAACTTGGCAAAAAACTGGTTAGCGGAGAGCAGCAACATATGTTTTCCTATTCTAGACATATAAAAGAGTAGTCGCCTCTAGGTGTTGACTGTGAACTTCATCTCTAATGGATATGGATCTAGTGTTGTTCATTGGCGACCGTCGATTGGAAGCCTTCCCTGAAATGCAAAGAAATTAGGCAGGCATGAAGTTCGAGCCTCAGATGTAACTCACCAGTAATATGGCAAACCGGCTCCCTGTTGTTACTGGTAGCTTCTGTAATAACTCCGATACCACCATGGCCTCAGAGCAGTTACCTCGGTTACCTTGACAAAGGTGTTGTAGATCTTTTGGTATTGATAGAGCAAACACAGAAGGTATAATTTCCTACTTAATGCATTTTGTCCCCCGGAAGCATTTGCAAATCTAAACATAAATAAAATGTGCAGACAAACAGTCATCTTGGTTGATTATGTCTAAAAATTTAGTTGCCGGTCATTTTCTTATAATCCAAGGTATGTATGCATACGAATGCTTGACTATCCGCAGCGGACTTGATCTCTTCACTAGAGTAATCACAAATAATTCAAAGAATAGAAAAATGATATTAAATAACAAGACAGACAAAACCCTGCAATCCATTCATTCCTCCACACTAGGTGCAGGGGAACAACACTATACAAAAGGAAAAAAAAAACTATTTCCTAAGATGAGAACATAGTTTTTATTGTCTCCAGTCTTTGTTTGCTGACGTTACAAAATACAACCAGTATCTCTCATTCTTGAACACCAACCTCGTGATCAACCCTCCAGTAGTTAGTATCATTGAACTCTAGTTTCTCTTCCCCATTTTTATCCATATTCTCATTTTCACACCCAGCATTTGCCGTTAAGTGTTTCTTCAGTGGGCCTGCTTCATCTACTATTCCTTCTTTCAATGCTTGGTCCATAGCCCTCTCTGATCCCTCTAACTCCACACCAACAAATTCAACACCTTTTTCACATATAGTTGCCACACTGGTAACTTCATTTGGGCATGTCTCCAGTTGCTCATTGCTAGAGACACTCGGGCTACTGCTACCATTCGACAATATATTGCCGTTGGGTAGGGAACTCTTCTCATTCTCATCTGACTGATCAGCCTGCAAATCCGGAGACTCTCGACATCCAACCCAATCAGGTTGACTAGTACCGAATGGATCATCGCCGTTGACAAAACCCAGGGCTCCAGGAGTACTAGCTTTCTCATCCCATGGTTTAGGGTCAATGTTATCAACCCCATTGGTTGCAGTGCTTTTGCTTGCCTCATTTGAAAAACTTGTGCTGGATCCTGATGTCTCATCGGCAGAACTTGGTGTGCTGTTTACCAGCTCCTCATCCTCACCAACCACCACCTCATCATCACTACTGCTGCTCCCACCATTGGCTCCATTCAAATTGACTTCATCCAACTTCTCTTCAGAAGTACTTAAAGGGTCACTATGAATTCCATCGTCTTGGAAAGCAAACCAGTTCGAATTTGTAAACAAACTGTTGTGATGAAGGGGAGTACATAAAGATAGGTATCAGATGTGCTAACTACTGAGAAGTTTCAAAAGAAAAAAAAAACACGATAGCGCACCACATTTTTGCTATATATCAGAAGGCCACCTTTTTTGCTAAACAGACAAATAATAAATATGCACCTGAAAGGCTTACACAAAAAAAATATAGGCACATGCATGTATCTCAAGATGTGGTACCTCTGCTTGTCATCACCAAGCCTCAGTGATGAGATCACAACTTCAGCCGATTCATCGTCAAAATAAACATCCTGCAGTTTAATAGATCAAGAAAATATCAAAAAACGAACAAAAGCATGCCTGTTCATCAGAAAGTACAAAAGTAAACATAAACTTCACAATTAAACCAGTTTCTGTGAACAACTAATGAGTTTTTACTGTATTTGAAACCATTATATTGCATTACTCTTCCTACCTCAACCCACAAATGGATATCCCTTTGGTTGAGAAACTATCTACAACCTAATAGTAATTAGGCAGATATAATGCAACTAAAAATACACATTTTATCCGCTATCTCTTAGCATAATAGATTATATTACCTCATCATCTCGCTCAAGAGATCCGTGCACCTGAAAGCAGCACATTTAACATAACAAAATCAATACATTTGAAGATGAGATAAAGAGAGACAGATAGGGGAGAATGTAAGATGAGATACCTGTTCCGCATCATCATTTTCATAGATGCTGTATCTGCTGAATGCCTGGCTTAGGTTATTTGCTAGGCCTGCTACATCATAATCTCTGTCCTCCTCATCACTGTCTCTCATCCTATCTTGTAATGCACTTGGGCGGCTGCATCAGTAAACAGAACAAAGAAAACGATTCAGAACATCAAAATATTTAAGAATAAGAACAAAACAAATGGAAATATTTTGTGTCAATGGTAACCTGATCTTAGAAAACCCACGTTTAAACTTCAACAAGCATAAAAAAAAACATTTGGGAGCTCAGAGAATACAAGACAAAACTCAAAGAGAGTTCTTCTAAACATTAATATTTTTTCATGATACAACTACAATAGGGTAAGAAGCATACCCGCAGGCCCACCGGTTCACATTTTCTACATTGTTACGCTCTTGTAAGATACTTGCTTGCCAATTAATCCATTCATTATTTTCCTGCGCACAGCAAGTGAATGCAATTAAATCAGAATTATTAACTACATCCCTGTGCTTATATAGTTCTTCTTAAAATTAATTTGAATCGATAGACCCTGTTCTGGAAGTAACAACAAAAACACTTTAGCTGATTTCTGTGAGGACACAGATTTTGGAGCTAGTACAAAGATGGAGGCAATATAGAATGAAATCAACTTAGTTTTTTCATAAAACTAAGTCAATTCTATATTTGATGTTTGATCATCTGAAAAAACTAAATTTAACAGTTCTTTCACTGCATTTTTTTCTCCACATGGTAGTTGCTAATCTTTGAAACACTTTGGTATTGCTCCCAACAAGACCCTAGATCCAGAAGTAGCAACAGACCACAATTTAGCTGATTTTTAATGAGGCGAGGTTTAGGAATTGACCAACTTTGCAATTCAACAATATAGACGAACAAAATATGAAGTATAGAAGAACTAGAGCAAGCTACAATGAATCTGTGACATTGGAATATTAGAAAGCAAGAAATGGAATGGTGATACACTTTGCTACCATTTAAAGGAGATGATAGAGGGAACTAGTACAATATGGAAAGGAGATTTAAATCATCAGCAAGAACATATCGTAATTATTCGCAAATTTCAGCTGTGTACGTAAAGGAGCAAAAGTATATATAGTACAGTTAAAGAGCAAGAAGCTGGTCCTCTTATTCAACTATTGAGTTAATTTTATGAATACCAACAGTGAGACTTTCTTTTTTGTTGGAAGGACGGCAGAAATAAGTCAGGTCCCCAGTAAAGTACAGAAAACATAACAGACCCACTGAGAGGCATGTTATACTACCTAGGAAGACAAGTCATCTTTCAGGGTGTGCTTTAAACTCTTAGAAGACACATTGGTGTAAACTGAATCTTATTTATTAAAGAAGACTTCAACAAAAAATAGAGTAAATTAGAAACGAATCGTATGCTTCAGCTCACAAGGAAATTAGATTCTTAGTATGAGAAATTGTGTGCAGTCACCAACCTGTAAGGATGCCTGAATGTGACTGTTGCCATTTCCCAGCTGAATAAGGCTATTAGAGATCCGTGTAATGTGCCCAAGATTACCGGCTCGAGGTACCCGTTTTCCAGCAGAACATGAAGTTGGCTGCACGTCAAAAATTGATTTCAATCTTGCTTCAGATGACTATCATACCAGCTAATGGCATAGATCAAAGATTCACACTATACTGTACGTAAATGAATTTAAGAATTAAGAATACCTGATCTGAACCACCAGAAAGACTGGGACTTTGGTCCGCTTGTAGGATTTTCCCAACTACATCGCAATCTTGAAGCAGATGATCAACAATGGTATTATCCTTGCTCTCCAAACATGATAAGATGATACTTTCTACCTGATGATGCAACGCATTATGAAATGGGTACCTGCATGATGTTATGGATCTCCATTACTATCAAGCTTCTGCTCCTTAAAACATGCTTCAGAAAAACACAAAATGAACCAACAACTTACTCAAAAAAGAGATCAAGGATTCTCCGTAAAGCACCCGAGCTAACCAACTCCTTCTCAGCAATTTCATTACCACTCCTCAACAAGACCGCAATGAACTCCACAATCTGAGTACAAATGCAAATTAGAATTAACCATATCAAACAAAGGTCGGAGATACTTATGGCTTTAGTATCCCTTGTCTATATGAATCAAAATTCATGAAAATATTAATGGCTACCTTGAGGCGATGCTTCCCAAGAGGAGGCTTTAGTTCGCCATATGTGGTAGGTAAGACCTTACTATCAGAGCATACATTCAAAAGCTTAAGCAAGTCCCCTGCACATAAACGGAAGGACAGAGATATAAAATGCAGTGATGAAACAACGATAAGAACAAATAGAGTGTTTTCCCAAAGTAAACCAGTCAACAGTCATTCATTCATCATACACAGATGTGGTCAAAGACTAATGATGCAACAAGAACTAAACAAGGAAAAATCCAAAAATATCAAACATGCATTTTCAACTATCGATCAGCACTTGCGAAGAACGATAACAAAATATGCAAACCATACAAGATATACAAAATAAAGCAAGGTAGATACTGCACAGATCTAAAATTTCAGCAAACAAAAGAATCTGCCCCGTTTGCTTTATGGAAAACTAACACAGACCACAGGGGGTATCTCATATGTGCGCCCATGTCACAACCAAATGTTGAAGTGCTAGATACTTATCCAACCAAGAAAAGAACGGAAGTATAAAGGCTCGGCATACTGCTTCGAAGCTTTCCAGGAAAAACTAATATAGGAAGCAACACCATAGAATATACTGTGATTGGCACATAAATGATGAGCCACCGAAGAGTAAGTTGCACCCAACATATTCAAAGCATAGAAGTTCCCGGTCTTCCATTCCATACAGAAAATACATAACTGAAAGAAAAACAAAGACTTAAAAAAGAAAATTATACACCAATAAGTTGCAGGATGTCACATGCACACAGACTCAAATCAAACAGGCATCAGGGGAACATTCCACAGATACGCAAATAATACCAGACACTAAGTACATGAGTTTCAGTATCACCGGCTTCACCACATAAATGAGAACGAACAATGGAATGTTTGAAATTTTGTGTGACAGTGTAGACCAAATAAGGCATCAGAGAAATGCTTATCAAATGAGTATACGAATGCAAGATACAAAAAAGCAAAGAAGAGCATCCATAACAAAAAGAGCATCACTCATTCACAAGATAACGGACAAACCCATGCCAAATGCTTGCCCTAATCATCATTAAGATAAGAACATACCAAGTTTTGGCAGCATGGCACTAACAGTCTCGGGATTAACAGGAATCTGTGGTTCGTATAAATGTTGACTTCGAATTGAGTGAACTAATGGAGAATAAGTTGCTCTTTTGGAATCCAACAAAGAGATACACACGGAAAGTGAGTCCACAAGACCAGATTTAGATTGTGTATCTTCCAGTGCATGACCAAATATTCTTTCAACGAAGCTGCATATGAATTTGTGGAACACCAGATTCTTTAGCATATTATCTACTGAAGAGAAATCTAGGATTAAGAAAATATAAATACATTAAAAGACAACTGTCAACCTTGGGCTAGAGAGTTTAACAGATAGAGCTGATGGCGCATTACGGGTGATCGCACAAAGTGTTTCTGCTGTATTAGCGTGAACCTCGGGAGAACTCTGAATCCATTAAAAACACCATAAACATAAGGCTTGTACTCTTTCACAAAAAATATTAACCATACCTCGAAATATGAGATTTTGAAACTTACTGATGGGTTCAGTTTATCCACAATCATTTCTAGCAAATTGCTATTAGCTAGCCACTCCATCACATCCATGAAATTAGGATAGATATGATCGTCAGCGCCAACGAGTCGAATCAGCACCTGGAGATGAACACCTCGTCAAAACTCAGGAGATTATCATTCTTATCCATACCAGAGAAGCATATGTTACATATATCCCATTAAATTACACATGCAGGAAATTTTGCATTTGTACTGACCTCCATGATGGATGTGATTCCTATCAGATCAACTAGCTGCCGAAATACACCCTGATGAGCCTAAACATTGAAATATTTGGTCAGTTAAATAAGTAGTATGGAAGAAAATCTTATCAAAATATCTATATATAAAGAGAGAAAGGATTAGGTGTCCTTACTTGGACATAGTTCATAAGTGACACTGTCTTTCGCAACATAAGGCATACAACAACCTACGATACAAGATTAAAACTTTAATTGCATAAATTTTTGGCAAACTCATTAAGTTACAAGTCTAGTAAAGAAAAAAGATTAACTTAACAAACAATTGGCGAATACTGTTTACCTTGCTAAAATACCCAGCTAGCAATGAACTATGTGGGTGGTTTGGTTCCAAGAAAGAAAAGAGTAAATCCATCAGCTGCAATTCCAAGATGACATATGCAAAATCAGAATAGAATACCGAGCCAACATACACTAGTGAAAGATTTCCTGAACTGTAAAAATGGCAGACACATACCTCCTCATCCTCCACCAAGGTTTTCAGAATAACGTCAATTTCACAAGTAAATACTTCACATGCAATGAACGGAAACCTACATCATGAATGGAGAAGATAAATACAAAAAGAATCACAGATAAATTAGAAGCTTTTATGACTTCACAATTACAATATATAGGATAACGCTAATTTGTTGTCCTAGAAGATCTGATTTCCTTTAACGAGTCAAGGATTTTACTTGAATGCCCGCTTGCTTTCAGCATCCTCTGGTGCTTCCTCAACAATGTAACGCAGCAACTGCTCTACCTGAGCTCTCTCTCTTAAACTGAAAACATATACAAAAGATAATACAAATCAATTTTGGTCAAATTTGAAACTAATCAGATTGGTTTAGCATTAGATGTCAACTACCATACAGTCAAAAGAACACTTCCATGTATTCTGATCTTTCTATGAGTAAGACGTTACAACCAATTGGAAAGTTCATATTGAATATAGCTTAACCACACACCAATTACTTCTATACTTACACAGATCCACTAACTGTCAAACACAAACATCAGTGAGATACATCATGCTATGGAAGTCATCACAACAAAATACATCAGTCAACAAAGTGTGCTTGAGGTTGAGGCTACATAGATCTTTTACGACCATCACTGGCATTACATTCTATAAGTGGTCAGATATTTCATCCAAGCTACCATTTTTCACCACAGCAGGTATTACCAGTGGTAACTACAACAACTCTTCTTAGTTTAAAATAAACAAATTATACTTAACGCCTCTTCTTCATAATATTCTTTATTAATGCTCAATTATATATAGTTCTTGCTTGTCAATGTATGTTCTTCGGAATGGTAGAAATAAGATGAAATTTACAAAGCAACAAAACAAATAAGAACATAGAAACTAACAAATTTATAAGTCGACTGTTTAGAGCTTTGCATTCTTGAATAACCTCTTCTTCGTCCAGGAGCTCCTCCAAAGTAAAATCTTCCTTGTCTAAAACTGATTCCACCTGCACAATTTTGATCATGAATTGATGAGAACAGAGTCGAATGACATAAAAAAACTACAGCACCAGGGCCGGACTACAAGAAACTACCTGGCTCCCCAACTTTTAACCATCAAAAATCAAACTAGTTATCCATGTTTTATAAGCGAACAAACTAACACATACTTTACCAGAGAAACAAATACTCAATTGTAAAACAGTGAAACCATCTAATTCCTAGTACTGTGCACTGCCACTATAAACCCATGCAAGAGTTCAGCAGGTACCGCATATGTAATCAAAGTGACAGTGACATAGGAAGTACAGTATAAAGCCTAACAGACTGGCAGCGGAGAATACAGTTAATACTTAATAACAATGTACTTCTAGTACAACATGAAAAGGAAAGGCAGCTCTTAACACAGACCACATTTACAAACTAAACATTTTAACTCAATCAGATTAATTAAAACACTAAAAACATAAATTCACATGAAGGATACAGCACCACACCATAAACAACACAAGTAAGTTCGCCCAATTCAAATCCCTTAACGAGCGTTATCCCTAATTAAAAGTTTATCCTATAACGGACTTAAATTCTTAAAACGTGAACCAAACAGTTAACTAACTCTACCTTATCTAATCTCTTCAATAGAACTAAAATACTAATCATAAAGCCCACAACATAAATAACCTGAAAACTTAAATCATAATTTGGAAAACCCAGATCCCACTTAACCCAAACCATATGAAATACATTCCCTGAAATCACAACCACACAAATATTGAATATCAAACCCTAGTTTCAATTAACCAAACAAAATCCCTACTTAAAATCCCAACAACTAATAATAGCATTTGAATACATTTACTAACACGAAACTTAAATTTTAACCAGAAATTTCAAACTTACAGGAGAGGAAGCAGAAAGAGCAGTCATACGCCAAAACATCTTGTCCAAAGCTTAATGAAATCAACACTCTCCTAATCTAAAAGATCTCCCTGTAAACCCTAATTTTTTGAGATTCAAAATTGTTTCCCCCTTGGTAACAGTATAATAAAAAGAAGAGTAATTTTGTTGGTTTGGGGAGTTTGAAAGAAAAAAAAAAATGAAAACCCTAAAAAAGAAAAATCTACTTTACTCACATGTAAAGTACTTACTAGGAGAAATTGATGGAGAGAAAGATAAATTAAGCCGACAAAAGAAAATTTGATATTTTTGTAGTAAATCGCTCGCTCAACAAATTTGATTTTTTAAACCAAGTGGGTGATAGTGATAGAGGAGGAGATGTGTGAACCACTTAATAGGGTTTTGTTTTCATAATATCAACGGTAGAGGGGTGACACAGACAGTATACATCCGTAGCAGGAATTTTAATTTTAAACTACCCACTTCTTAAAAAGTAGGTCGTACAGTCCTCCCTCCCTATGTCGATGGCAGCATTGTTTATGAAGCTTGTGAAGGCATGCCATAAGACCAGACCTACTAGAAGTTCGCCCAAAATCACTAGATTTTTTATATGGAGGATTCAAAAAATTAATATATAAATCGATTCATTAAGAAGTCTCATATAGTGGTTTATGGTCTTAATAGAGGGGTTTTTTCAGGAATGAAAATACCCAAATAATTAATTAGAGGGTGTTCTAAATAATAGTAAAATATTTAAATTATCCTTCCTCTAAAACTAAAATCTAATAATTAAATCAAAATCTTATTTTAATTAAAATTTATTCATCTTCTTTCCTTGAACGTCATCAACAACAAACCAACCAACAAATTAAACTTCATCAACAACCCAATCAAGAAATCCCAAAAAAAATCGGTGGACAACTTTAAACTTCACAACAAAAATGCATGGCTTATGTTAGGTATTATTCGACAAATCCACGTTTTATTTCTTCTTTTTTTGTGTTTAAAAATTGTTTGATTGATTGAATTTTTAGTAAAAATTAGGTTTTCAGTGTAATTTACGGTTGGGAGTTCTTAAAAACTCAACTGTAACTGCATTTTCAAAAGATTTTACGTTTAGGTTTTTTAAAAACCCAACTGTAATTATAAAAAAATAATTGAATAAGCTTTTTACGGTTGGGTTTTGGTATATCGAACTCAACCGTAACTGAGTTACAGTTGGGTTTTGGTATATCGAACCCAACTGTAAGTGACCAAAACCCAACAAGTTACGGTTAGAAATTCATCATCACCTAACCGTAAATTAGTCTTACGGTTGGCTACGAAGGGAAAACCCCAACCTTAAACAGGTCTGAAATTCTAAAAAAATCAATCTTTGGTTGGGTAAATCACAATTTCCATCATGAGGTATGTAAAATTTGGTTTCTATATTATATAAGGATTCACTCACCTCAGATTTATCACTGGAATCAGTCAATTTGGTTGGGTGAATCAAAATCTAGGGTTTTCAAAATAATCTTTTTTTTCTTCTACTTCTCTTCCCTCCAAAAACCAAAACGCTAACTCTAATTTTCTCTCTAACTATAAATCAAAATTATTAATCTAATCTAATAATTAATACTAGATTAGTGTTAAAACGAGGGTTGTGTAGCCATTATGAAAATATGATGGATATGGGGTTTTTAAATTTACTAACTAATAACCATATTTTGTCCTCATATGAAAAATCCCTCTATAGAACCATAAGCCCCTATATGAGGATTTTTTATTAATAAGGATCCATCATATTGGGTATTTGTTGCAATTTGTTGTTTGAGGTGAAATCGGGATTGAAAATATTTCACGCACCTTTGCTTTTGGTTTCGAAAACTTTAACCCTGATAATAGATTTTAAGCATATGTTTTGTTTTTACCAAGGCAAAACTTTATATGTAGAATATTCATTTTACCATGGTACTGTATGCCAATCTGATGCAATAGGTAAAGTGCATGCTTGTCTGAGACAACTTTTCTCTTCTAAACTGATAGTATTGTTTGCACATTATCAAGCATATTGGAATTTACGAGACTAAAAGCTATTCCCTTTCTCCTTTTTTTTCTCCCTCCTCTAGCGATTCCCAACTCCTTGTCAGTTCAGATTCCGACTATTCCCGGTGAGCTCAGATTTGCTTCTCGAAACAGATCTCAGCTCGTCTCTTTACTGATTTTTTAGGTTTAGGTTTAGTTGTTTACTTTGCTTATCTTCTCATCCTTTTCCAGTGTTATTTTAATTTTAGAGATAGGTGCTTGCTTAGCTTTATGCCGTTTTTTTGTATTTTATCGTCGATTTATGAAAAAAAAATTGTGTGTTTCAACCACTTTTGCTTACACCATGAAGGTGTTCCTTCATATCCTTTATGACTTTTGGGTAGATTTCAATGGAGGTTTCAAGATGGTCATCCAGATCCAACAAGCTTTAGAACTCCATAAAATGAAGATCTAGGGTTTCAGGATATGGCGTCGTTCTCTTTGATTTGGGATAATCACTTCCACAGGAGCACTTCTTCAAGGAGATAACTTATTAAAATGGTTGAATTTTGACCCCAAACGCCATTATCTCTCCTATTCAATCGATATCTTTCAAATACACAATTTTGGTGCATCAACGGTCTTCTGATCTATCTCTTCTCGGTCTACTAGTGACTATCATTTGTTGTATTTTTATTATGTTTCTTCATGTTATGATCTTGTCCTCCCATATTCTGTCCATTAATGATGAATGAATGGAGTTTTACGTTTGTCAGCAAAAAAAAAAAAATCAAGCATATTGGAAAAGGAATTAGTTTTCATAACCTGAAAATAGAGGCATGCTTAAGTACCTTTATCTTAAGTTCATTTTTCTCACCTTTTAGGCTCTTGGTGATAATTCTACATAATATGCTATGCATATTGTTACTATAAATTACACCAAGTTTTTGAAAGCCCATTAGCGCACCTGATACTTCATTAAATGAACTAATTATTTGTAGAAGATTATTTGCTTAGTAAATATATGTCTTTGTGAAAACCAACTAATCGTGTGTAAAAAAAAAGTGAGTGATTATAGGAGGTTGTCTTGAAATGTTTATATTAATTATCTTATTTTCTTATTCAACATTATTAAGATCCCTTGAATATTTTTCCACGATAATGATGAACAAATACGGAGAAGATTGATTTATTTTCCAGATGGTTCTATAAGAAGAGTATCCAGGACAAGATTCTATAAGAAATGAGATATCTTTGAAGTACTTAAACACTGCATTATTAGTTACCAACATTTTTTATGATAAACCATTTATTCCATGACTTCATTAATAATTTTTTTTTCAAGTCTATCAAAAAATTTAAAAATGTCCAAAATCCAATGCAAGGTATCATTCTCTACCTTATTTTTCATCATATGCACATTCGCATGTGCCAGTGTGATATTATTCGACGTTTACCTTCCTAGTATGTATGTTGTGATGATATGATATTTCTTCATTAAGGATTTCATTTCAGTAACCATTAACTTTTAGATCATCGTAGTAATACATAGAACAAGTGATTTAAACTCGAATGGTTGTGCATCTTTCATCTGCTTTAGTATAAAACCTAATTTGAAGTGAAAGACTCGTTTATTTGAAAAATGTAATTTAAGTTTGTTTTTTTTTTGTTAAAAATAATTAGATTTCGGTTTATCAAAAAAATAAAAGCATGCCTAAATATTATTTTTGTTAAGTTCATTCTTCTCATCTTTAGGTTCCTTCTAGTTATTTGCATAATATACGATGCGTATTGTTATTAGACATTACACCATGTTTTTAATTATTCATTAACTGACATGTTACTTGGTTGATTAAATTAAGCATTTGTTGTTACTATAAATTACACCAAGTTTTTGAAAGATCTTTAACTGACCTGATACTTCATTGAATGAACTAATCATTTGTAGAAGATTATTTTCCTAATAAATATATGTCTTTGTGAAAACTAGATAATCGTGTGCAAAAAATAAGTGAGTCATTATACGAGGTTGTCTTCAAATTTTTATATTAATTATCTTCTTTGCTTGTTCAACATTATTAAGATCCCTTGAATATTTCTCCATGATAATTATGAATAAATAAGGAGAAAGTTGATCTATTTTCCAGATGGCTCTATAAGAAGAGTATCCAGAACAATATTCCATAAGAAATGTAGATATATTTGAAGTACTTAAACATTACATTATTAGTTCCCAGTATTTTTTTATAGTAAATCATTCTTTCCATAACTTCATTAATAAAATGTTCTTCAAGTCTATCAAAAATTTTAGACATGTCCGAACTCCGATGTATGGTATCATTTTCTACCTTATTCTCCATCATATGCATATCTGCATGTGCCGATGTGATATTATTCGACATTTACCTTCCTAGTATATATGTTGTAGTGATATGATATTTTTTCATTAAGGATTTCATTTCAGTAACATTAACTTTTAAATTGTCGTAGTATTACATAGAACAAGTGACTTAAACTCAGATGGTTGCGCATCATTCATTTGCTTAAGTATAAAACCTAATTTGAAGAGAAGGACTCGTTTACTTAAAAAGTGTAATTTAAGTTGTTGTTTTTTTGTTAAAAAGAATTAGTTTTCAGTTTATCAAAAAATAAAAACATGCTTAAATATTATTTTTTGTTAATTTCATTTTTTTTCATCTTTAGGTTCTTTTTAGTTATTTGCATAATATATGATACATATTGTTATTAGACATTACACCAAGTTTTTAATTGTTCATTAACTGAAATGTTACTTCGTTGATTAAATTAATCATTTGTAGAAGATTGTTTGCCTAATGAATATTTGTTGTTGTAAAAATCAAACAACAATATGCAAAGTAAGTGGGTGCTTATATGAGATTGTCTTGAAATTTTTATTCCAACAATCTTATTTGTTTGAAACACGATTACGGGCCATTGAGAATATTTCCAAAACAATTATGAACAAAAAAAGAGAGAGTGGATCTCTTTGTTTGATGGATCTAAAAGGAAAATATTCATGACAAGAATCACTATAGAGTATACATATCTTTGAAGTACTTACACATTGCATAATGAGAATATGCCATCATTTTTAATACAACTTTTGCTTCATGAAATCATTGATAAATGTTCATGGTATCCTATCAAAAGTTTTGGACATGTTAAAACTCCAGTATAAGATATCCTACTTTACCTACCTTATACTTCACCGTGTACAAAATTTCATATATCATTATAATATTATCCGACATTTGCCTCCCTAGTATATATGTTGCTTGTAAATGGTGATATTATAACCATTAACTTTTAGATCAATTTTATACTTAGTGTATCATAATTAACCTAAAATCAGATGATCATGCATTCTTTACTCTTACCATGAATGTCAAGTCAGGTATTGTTCATCTACTTTAAGATAAAACCTCTTTTGAAGAAAATTATTGATCCATAAAAAGTGTAATTTAATTTTGTTTTGTTTTAAATGCTACCAAGTAAAAGTTTTTTGTTTTAAAAAATCTATTATCATTTAGTATAACCACAAATAGGCATGGTCATAACGCTTTTCCACCTATCACTTTGCTTGTTGGTCATTTGTTTGCATAAATTATCACTTGGGTCATAAACTTTCAATTTAACATGTTTAATACTAGGTTTACGGGATCACTCATTATCATTCATTGTCATTACAATTGCTTTGTTGATGTTGTGCATGAGTGCATCGTTTTTCTATCTACATATAACATCTTCCCCTTTTAAAGGGCTAACTTTTTCATGCGCCCATGTTGAACGGTGAGAAAACCCACCTAATCATTCAGCGGTGAACATTACCCACACTTAGTTTTTCTCAAATCCATAATTGGTGAAAGGAGAGCAACTCTAACTTTTTTTTACAAAAGTTACCCACTTTCAACAAAAAACGGGAAAAAAAAACAGGAAAAAAAAACATGGAGAAAAAAGAAATCTACAACAAAACATAACCTATGAAGATTCTATCGTCACCTGTTTGCGACAGAATTAAAGAAAACAAGTTCCAAAAGGAAAACCTAAGAAGATTCTATCATCATCTGTTTGCGGCAGAATTAAACAAAACAAGTTCCACAAGGAGAAGGTGATTTCCAAAACCCACTGTCAAACCCAATATTACCGAAGTTCAGTTTATATACCATTACCAATCAAAAAGAGAAGGTGATTTCAATGGAAGATTCTCCAATTGTTAAGAAAAAAAAGAGATAAGCTTGTTAGGGGTATTAGGCTTTCTCTTTTACTAAATAAGCAATTCTATGTACAAATTATATCTCTCATGCTTCAAATAAACAATGGTATGCTTGAAGTACAAAGAATAATAATGGAAAAAATCATACATAAACTTGCTAGAAGCCTTAGGCTTTCTCGTTTACTCGCTAAGCCATTCTATGTTCATTTAAGATCTATTAGGCTTCAGCACCAACTGCCCATGCAACCATGTTTTGAAACCCCAAAAACCCTACAATTGCTTGAAGATTTAGGCTTTCGCAGTTGCTCAACAGGCCATTCTATCATAATTTGAGAGCACAAAAACTTCAGCGCAGTCATAGTTTGAAATCTGCTGCAGTTCACAAAAACAAAAGACTGCTACTAGAATCATGGCCCAGAAATACCAGACACGCAGGAAAAAGTTGATCATGTGATCATCTACAAAAAGAAAGGTACCACTTAATGTGAATTTTCAACATGTATGTCTACCATACACAACTAACCAATGGTTTTCTAAGCAATCCCACCTATACATAGTTTTAACAGTTTCACCAAAAATCATATCTCAAGATAACAAGAAGAGAAGAAAAACTTTTGCTGCCAGTTACATGCACAATGGTAAATTTATATGCAATGAGTTATCTATTGCATTCAGTTAAAATTAATGTATCATTTTGTTGCATTCATTGAAACCTTCTAACTAGAGTTATCGTTTTCACCTACAATCAGACTAAAGAGTAGGTGATTTCAATGAAATTGACCCTGAAAATTATGATTCTTAAGAAGAATTCCCATACACATGTAAATTTATTTTATAATATTATATGTGAAGCTTCCTTTCGTGACTCTTCTATGTTGCAGCCATGTGTGTTATTCTATGTGACTCTTACGTTTGTACTAATCTTCTATGTTGCAGTGATGGATTTGAACAAGCATAATATAGGAGGCCCAACTGCAGTATACCCTCATTGTCATACAATGATGTGGGATGAGGAAAGAAGCAACAAAATCCAGAAGAATAAACCACCAGAATTTGGAATTTGTTGTTTGAAAGAAACTATGAAATTATCTATGCTGCGAGAAGCGCCAGAATTTTTAGGCAATCTTTTGCAATATACGGGTGGTGGTTCTAGGGCAGCAAAATTCAAGATCATCATTAGGGCTTATTCCATGTTTGCATTTACCTCGTTAGGGGCCAAAGTGAAGAAAACTCAGAACGACAGTTCATCCCCATGGGTATTTACAATATATGGCCAAAATCATCACTTCATCGGTTCTTTGTTGCTGAGCAACGGTAAGCTTCCTGCGTTTATGAAGCTATACATGATAAACACTGAAAATGAAACACAAAACTGAAAGAAGGCTCTGTCAAGAAACAGATGATGAAGCACACTCGAAAGATGGAGAGACAAATACAAAAATTATGAAAAGACTTGCAGCAACCAAAAAAACTAATGTAAATCTCACCTAAAATATATATACTTTATTTATAAGCTAAGTTAAGATTGTTGAACTCTCATTATTTAGGAAATATTGCTGCCCAAGCTACACAACAACTTCCATTTTTATGTGACATGAGATCGAGGAAATACAAAGCTCTGGAAAGATGTGCATCATGCGTATATGGGAAACGAGGAATGCAGATATAGGCCAGTTTTACAGCTACCAAGTGATTTTAATGGATGGAAATGTAAGTATAACAATCCATAGATAAATATATGATTCATATGATTTATAAAAATCCATGGTTAGTTTGTATGATTTATACAATTTCCAATGACAGGGAGACCAAATCGAATGTATGGTCACACCAACTCAGTTTGACATGCACATGGACAAGCTAAGAGAGTAGAAAATAAAATCCTTAAAAAAAATTCTCAATTATCGAGTTCGGTGGAACATATAGACCATTTCCTTCCGATCTGAGGCTAACTTTCAACACTTTCACAAATGTGAAAGTGAAAATAGAAGACAAAAAAACATCCCTACCTACAAATTCTTTTTCACTGAGCTAAAACAACTTCATGAAAGATGTGGGAATACAACGCACGCCACATGTTACAGTACCGTTTCCAATTAATAATTCATTTAATCAATCATTTTATTGGTTTTATTGAACCTAACAATTTTAAAATATCATTTTTCAGACATAATGGAAAAACTGAGACTGTCAAAAGGGCCACAAATAATTCGCAAAAGAAACGATACAGATGCCCTCAAAACATAAATCATAATGGAGAACCAAAATGGAACACGAGTAAAAGTTACTCTTTGGGGGGCACAACAAAACCAATCCATGCTAAAAATACAAGCAAGGAAGGACAACATATGATACTCATCGTCAATGGACTAATAATAGAAAACTTTAATGGTGATTAAATCTAAAAATGTTATAAATATATAATGGTTTCTAATGTCAATATACTAAGTAGAGTATACTAGGGCGTTTGAGAGAACCATCGTGATGTTTCTTATATATGCCGCAGAAAACTACACATTGAAGTCATCAAAGGGAACGAAAGTATATGTTGATCTAGATATACCAGAGGTTTAAAAAATGAAGACAAAGTAAGTATATGAACATATACAACCAATTATAAACAGAAAGAGTATTCAAAAAAAATATAAATATTCAATCAATTTTTTTTTTTGCAGGTTTCACTGAAGTGACTACTATTCATGCCAAAGAAAAAGAACACAAAACCGCAAGTTCCATGGAAGAATTGCTTTTCAGAAACATGATAATTGTGATGGAGGGACTTGAATTGCTACTCAATCCATATAACAAGGTAACATTGGATTTAAACATAAAAGACTTGCAAAAAGGATATGCTCATTGACTGTGAATGGATAAGTTACGTTAATGATTAATATCTAACAGGGAATAACATTCACCTTCAAAGCAACAGTGACTGGTATGTAGATCGATCAACTTGGTTTTATATGGCATGTCCAAAATGTAACAAGAGATACCTCTGGCGTAATGCAACACCCTGGTGCGAAACCTACACGAAAAAAGTATGAAATCTAGTTACACGTTACAAATTGGAACTGAAAGTGACAAACCATACCAAAACAGTAAAAAAATTACATTAGGACCAACTGCTGAACCACTTCTTGACAATGTGAGAGTATTAAAACTCATGGAAATCAACTGCCTGAATATAGAGGCATGAATACATACCTAAAATTATATAACTAATTTCATTTGCAGTATATAATATATTTATCTTACACACTATATTCATTGACAGGAAAATATGGCACAAAATGTACCCGAAAAATGCAATACATTGACAATGTTATTCATATTTGAAGTACATCTCACTCCAAAATCTTTTGGCTATAATAATTTCCCTGTCCAAAACGTATATCCAATCAATTATGAACTGGAAACCAAATACGAACTCGGGCAAATACAACAGGTAACAATATTCCGATTCCAATCATAAACAGATACAAAAAAAAACAATATTTAATAAAATTATTATTTAACTGCAAGAGGGTACAACTAACCAATGGGTACAAGAGCAAAATGCAGATGGAGATGAAAGCTTCGGTGGTATCATCGCATTGGCTGAATTAGCAGAAAAGGGATTAACATGTAGTAATCAACAACATGATGAAGATGGAGATGGTGATGAATCTGTAATGCAGCCACCAGTGAAGAATTAGTATTCCATTTAATGTCCAGTTTAATGGATTAGTTTTTGGAAAAAACCTATTTTCATTTCTTATTATTTTTTAAAAGTGGTATTTGACATTTTATTATTCAACATTTGTTTTATTGAAATTATTCAAAATTTGGCTTATTCAGATTTATTCAATTGATCTTCTGTTATCAAGTTACTATTCCACTAATCAAATTCATTTTTAAATGAGGTATTTCTACTGATGAGATTTATCTACACATTCTCTTTAAATGGTACATGTTCAAGGATAAATCCAACATTGAAACTTTTTTTGTGGCATGTAGTAGTATACAAAATACTTTTCACTTAGGTTATGCTTCTGCTGAGATGTAGCTACTTATTTGGTCTAATTCAAAATCTTTTTAGAAATCTCTTTCTTTCTATTTGTATTATTACAACAAATAATTCTAGTTTCACAAAATTAAAAAAAAAATTATACAAACAATTTAACATATAAACCATCAAAATAAAAAAAATGAAATGCCTACTTGATTCTCCACACTGTTAGATTGAGAAATTGAGTGATTTTATTCATTCACAGAAGCATGGAATATATACAAAATAACAAGAGTAATATATGCAGAGTTACAAACAGAATTGCCTAGTCTTTAGGTGTGCCTAGTCTTCAGGTGTTAGTTGTGCACAGTTATGAATATGCACTCATGTATCCCTTCAATTGAGCTGACCCTGACTTGGTCAGTTGAAGTAGTCGTTATCTGCCAACATGCCCCCTCAAGATGGACATCTAAGAAGAAGTCCAATCTTGGATTTTAAGAAACGAAATCTTGAACTTGACAAAGGTTTGGTAAGTGCATCAGCTAATTGATCTGCTGATGAAATATGAGCAACACGAAGTGAACCATTCTGAACCTGATTCCTGATGAAGTGAAAGTCAATGGCAATGTGTTTCATCCTCGAGTGAAACACCGGATTAGCACACAGTTGAGTTGTGCCCACATACATTGTCACAGTAAATGACCGGACATTTGGACAATGTGATATCCAGATCAGTGAGTAGGTAAGTTAACCAGTTTAGTTCTGCTGCAGCATTTGCAACTGCTATGTACTCAGCTTCAGTTGACGATCTGGCAACTGATTTTTGTTTCTTTGAGCTCCAGGAAATTGGGTTACGGCCAAGATAGACAATGTAAGCACTTGTTGACGAGAAGTCATCTCTGTTGCCTCCCCAATCTGCATCAGAGAATACCTGTAGATCACTGTTACTGTGAATATGATCTGAGAAGGCATGTAATTGAATAGAAGAGTTTCTATACAGCTGAATTCCATCATCAATACTGCCACATAGATAACGAAGTAGTCGTTTAACAAAGTGCCAGTGCAACGATGTTGGGGAGTGCATATACTGGGATAACTTGTTAACAGCATAACACAAGTCAGGTCTTGTAATTAAGAGATACTGCAGACACCCTACAATAGTCTTGCATTCTGATGAATCATCCAATGGTGTTCCTGACTTCATAGTGAGTTGAGGTGTTAGGGGAATTGGTGTAAGAACTGGCCTTGCATCATCATCTTTGTTTTTGCTAATATATCCAGAATATAACGCCGCTGTGACAGAAGTATGCCATGCTTATTTGGTACCGCTTCGACACCTAGAAAATAAGATAATGCACCGAGATCCTTTATTGAGAATCTATGTGCCAGAGCGTCAATGAACTTGTTAACAATACCTGTATTGCTTCCTGTAATTATCAAGTCATCGACATACACCAAAATGTATGTTAAGGCATTTGAATTATGGAGCACAAACAGTGAGGTATCTGATGTGGAGTTTCTGAATCCTGATTGAAGTAAAAATACACGTAGCTCATTGTACCAAGCACGAGGGGCTTGCTTTAGACCATAGATTGCCTTACGCAATTTGCACACATAAGAAGGATTATCTTGATCAACAAAACTAGGAGGTTGTTGCATGAAAACTGTTTCTGATAGAGTACCTTGTAAAAAAGCATTGTTGACGTCTAGTTGTCGTAGAGGCCAATCACGTGAAATTGCTAAACTGAGTACAACTCGAACTGTTGTTGGCTTCACCACAGGGCTAAATGTGTCCATGTAGTCCACTCCCGGTCGCTGATGGAAACCCTTCGCCACCAATCTTGCTTTGTACCTGTCAATGGAACCATCTGATTTTCGTTTAGTCCGAAAAATCCATTTACACCCTACGACATTTTGATTTAGTTGTGATGGGACCAAGTCCCATGTCCCATTGGTGATTAAAGCATTGAACTCATCTGATATAGGTTTGCGCCAGTGTGGCTGTTGAAGAGCTTGGTTTACTGTTTTGGGCTCAGAAGTATCACTAGATGAAAGTTGGGTTGATAAGTTTAGTTTCTGAATTGGTTTGTGAATTTTGTTCTTGGCCCTAGTTGTCATCGAGTGGCTCGGTTGATTTTGCTGGGCCTGTGTTACCTCATGGTTGAAGACTTCCTGATGGATTGTACCAGCTGCTGTAGTAGATGCTGTTGATGTGCTAGGAAGATGTTGGGATGGCTCTACTATTCCTGGACTTACCCGTACAGGTTCAGTAATGTTCATACCTGTGTTTCACTTGTAGCAGACTCTGAACACTGGGAACCCTGCTGAAGGTTAACTGCCGATGGTGTGCTAGTGACCCTGTAGGAGGTGATAGTTGCAATTGGATTGGTGCTGGAATCCAAGTATCAATGGTTGCATGGTGAGTTGAGTCAGATGTGTTGGAGAGGCTTGCAAAAGGGAACTGATGTTCAACAAACTTTACGTGTCTGGAGACAAAGATTTTTTTCGTGGTTGGGTCTAGACAGAAATATGCACTCTGAGTGAGTGAGTAGCCTAGGAAAATACATGGTGTGGATTTGGGGTCTAGCTTGTGAGTATTGTACAGTTTTAGCCAAGGATAGCATAGGCACCCAAAAATCTTGAGTTTTGTATAGTTTGGTGATGTGTGAATTTTTTTGGTAGGGTGACATGTAGTGTAATGTTTTTGTTGGTAGCCTGTTGATAAGATAAACAGCTGTTGCAAGAGCATAAGGCCAATAACTAAGAGGTAAAGAAGCATGAGATAGTAATGAGAGACCTGTCTCAACTATGTGAAGATGTTTCCTTTCTGACATACCATTGTTTTCAGGAGTGTGTGGAGGTGAAGTGAAATGTGAGATGCCTGAAGTTGTTAAGAAGTCCCTCATGCTAATGTACTCACCACCATTATCAGAGTATAGTGTTTTGGTTTTTGTGTTGAAGTAGTTTTCCGTGAGAGCTTTGAATTTGATGAATGTTTGTTTGACATCTGACTTGTAGTGTAGTGGATAAAACCAGATGTACTTTGTGTAATGGTCCAAAAAGATTACATAATACTTGAACCCAGTTGTGGATAGTACAGGTGATGTCCATACATCATTGTAGATTGTTTGTAAAGGTTGTGTAGAAACAATAGATGACTTTGAAAACTTCAACTTATGACTTTTATTGCAATTGCAGGCATTACATGAGTAATTTGAAGACACTTTTGGGAGTTGGCCTAAGTTATAGGTTGACACTATGTGTTGCAGAATCTGAAAAGAGGGATGGCCTAATCTGTTATGCCAGCAAAAGGAGTTGAGTTTTGTTGTAGAGAAAGCAACCTTTATGGAATTGATTGGCCACTCATGCACCCCATCTTTAGTTGGTCCTTCCATGAGAGTTGCTCCTGTGCTCAGCTCCTTCACAAGAAAAGAACAAGGTAAGAACTCAACTGATACATTATTAGTTTGACAAAACTGAGATGTAGAAATTAGGTTCTTTTGCATGTTTGGTACACATAAAACATTCTCAAGTTTAAACATGTTGTTGAAGCAGGTTAGAGGAGTTGAACCAGTGTGAGTAATTGTGAGATTTGTGCCATCCCCAAGCATAACATCATCTTGGCTAGCATATGTGTTGTGAATTGAGAGGTTCTCCAGATCAGAGGTGACATGGTGAGAAGCACCAGTGTCTAGGAGCCAAGCAGGAGTATGGGGGGTGTTTGTTGCATTTGCTTGTGGCTGCCATGGTGGGACTTGGTGGTGTTGTCTCGACTGTTCAATGGGTACAACTCTAAAAGATGGACATCTTTTTGCTGTGTGTCCTTGGACTTTGCATATTTGACAAAGACCCAGGTAAGGTCTGGTAGTCCTTGTATTGTTGGAAGAATGGGTATTATTTTGGAACTGTTTTGGCTGTCTTGGAGGATTGGTGAGCTGAGATGAATTAGCATAGTTGTTGCGCCAGGATGATTGGGTTGGACTTCTTGACTGCCAAGATTGGTTTCTGGTGGTCCAGTGGACAGTTGCTGGGAAGTTGTGAGATTCAGACATTTTGGTTTGCAAAGAGGCTTCAAAGTTTAGCAAATTTTCATGTAATTCTTCAAATGTTATATTTGTATCTCTTGTATGAACTGCCCTGACTAATTCTTTGTAGTCTTCATTGAGTCCATCTAGCACCTTATCAGTTAATTCTTCTGCATCAATTGGTGCTCCAAGGAGTGCTAAGTCATCTGCCTTTGTTCTGACAGATTGCATGAACTCACTAACTGTTAGTGCACCCATCTCTATGTTTTTGAATTGTTGTTTTAACTGTTTGATTCTTCCTCTAAAGGGTTTGGCATATGTATTTGCAAGAGATGTTTTGGCCTTGTGCAATGAATGGGATTATTGATGGTGACAGGGAGCCTAGAATGACATTAAGGATGAGTGAGTCTTGCCTATTCCAGATGTTGTATGCTGGGTTTGTTGCTTCTACATTTTCTGTGGTTATTGTTTTTGGTGGGCATGGCAATGACCCATCAACATAGCCAATGAGGTCATACCCTGTGAAGAGAGTTGTGAACTGTAACTTCCAGGAAGTGTAGTTTGTGTTGTTGATTTTCAAAGGAGCTTGTGCAGCAACATTTATGCTGACCAGAGTTTGGTTTGGATTGTTGGTGTTTAGGATTTGGTTGTGATTGCTTTCGGCCATGGTTTGGAAAAAAAAAAAACTGGATCAGGGCTCTGATACCATGTTAGATTGAGAAATTGAGTGATTTTATTCATTCACAGAAGCATGGAATATATACAAAATAACAAGAGTAATATATGCAGAGTTACAAACAGAATTGCCTAGTCTTTAGGTGTGCCTAGTCTTCAGGTGTTAGTTGTGCACAGTTATGAATATGCACTCATGTATCCCTTCAATTGAGCTGACCCTGACTTGGTCAGTTGAAGTAGTCGTTATCTGCCAACACACACTACCAGCGATTCCACAGAGATCGTACATTGAATCAGAGGCTGGAGTTGAATTCCTCATTTGACAGATTCATTAATTGGAGATTGAATAAGAAATGAACTTGGGTTTAGATTCATTATCTGAAATAGAGTTAGGTTTAGAACATCAAATTTGATTTCATACATCGTTGATTGAATCGGAGATTGAATTAGAGAATGGAATGGGGTTTGATTTTAAAAGGAGAGCTTTCGTTTAATAAGAAATGAGTTAGGTTTAGTTTCATTTTTGTTGGAAAGTTTCATAAGAAATGAAAAAGAGTTCGAGCCAAATGAAAAAGAGTTAGTAGACATCAAAACATCAAATGGATAATTCTGGATTTGAACCAGTTACAGCCAGAACCTGTTCCATTATATATCTTCCAAAACATGTTCTATTATATTTCTTCCAAAACCTGTTCAGGTACAACTCTACAGTCGCATGTGAAAATGATAGTGAAGGTTCTGAGATCAGCCCGGTACGTAGCACGGGCACAAATCTAGTGTACCTTAAACTGTTAGGCACAAATGTAGGTAGCTTATAGGATCTTGTTAACTATACAGGTTAACGTTGTTTCTGCAGAAAGAATGTTTTATAAGTTAAAGTTGATCAAAAATTACCTCTAATTCACTATGTCATAAGAAAGACTAAATGGGTTAACTATGCATTCTACCGAACAAGCAATTGTTAAAAACTTAGATTTTACGTATATGATTAATGAGTTTTCTATTAAGAATGTATAAAAAAAAAATCGACTCTCGGAATGCTTTTCTAGTTAACAATGTTAATTTAATTTTTATTATATCTTTTTAGTAGCAAAAGGCCACAAAATAATTTTTTACATTAGGCCATTAAAAAGACAAGACCAGCTCTACTAATAATTTTGTATTAAACATAGGAAAAGTAATAGTCACTTAGACGTTATGGAAGGAGAGGAATTGCTAAATTTCGAAGACAAATATAGTTTTAAAACTGATAATGTAATGACCCGACCTTCCACCAATACTGTCCTCACTTAGCCACTGCGGTCATCCGGCAGTGTGGGGTTTTCTACGGGCACCGCTGCGGTTGTCCAGCAGCAGCTTCCCGGGAGGTCACCCATCCCTGAATTACTCCCTCCCGAGCACGCTTAACTGCAGAGCTTTTTGCCAACTCTGAGCCAGTCGTGCTGAAAAGGCCTCGATGTTAAGAAAGGACAAACCATTACATATATTCCATTCGGCGCTGCCGAATTGGGGTATTACAATACCACCACCTTAAATTGGAGTCGTCCTCGGCTCCGGAATATATTCAAGCACAGATCTCCGACGTTCCCTACCACCTATGAGACCAATACCTGGAACACCTCGTCCAGCGTACTCTCTCACCCTTGGCAGGTGACCCGTCGTCGGCTCTGATACCATTTTGTAATGACCCGACCTTTCACCGATACTGTCCCCACTTAGCCACTGCGGTCATCCGGCAGTGTGGGGTTTTCTACGGGCATCGCTGCGGTCATCCAGCAGCAGCTTCCCGGGAGGTCATCCATCCCTGAATTACTCCCGCCCGAACACGCTTAACGGCAGAGCTTTTTGCCAACTCGAAACCAGTTGTGCTGAAAAGGCCTCGATGTTAAGAAAGGACAAACCATTACATATATTTCATTCGGCGCTGTCGAATTAGGGTATTACAGATAATGATCGAAGCTATGGCATTGATACTAGCATGAACAATTGCCTCGGGAAATCGAGTTCACTTGAATATCGCAAGTTTTGTTTTGAGTTGGGACACTGTTTTTGCTTAATTCTATGCTCGTTGCAGCTCTATCTACTTCTGTTAGAAATTCTGTAAATTGTTCTTTTGTCTAACATATCTTTTTTTAAATTTTAATCAATCTTTTTTTTATGGACAATGGATTAATATTCGGAGATGACAGGCGACAGCACCCAAGGTCAGCCTTAAGATGGATTTTCGAAACTTTGTGTGGCGCACCTGGATTACGTGACTCCGAGGAAATTTGTGTGGTCAAAGAAATGTAACATCAATTTCTTTTATTTTACGATGACGTCGACGGATGGATTATATCGTCCTACACTGTTCTTTTACCAAATCCACCTCGGGATTCGAGCTTAGTCAAGGAATTTACCACGTCACTAGCACTAATTTTGGTATTGCCATGTAAATTGTCCAATTGACGTGGCTGCTGTGGGTGGATCACACTTGTAGAGGCCGGGGTTTGTTTTGAATGGCCATGAACGAACCCATTGACTAAAGCTTTGTCTGCCCAAATGTAGAAATATAATGACAACAGCCATAAACTATTTTTCTATGGTTTTTCATCACAATTGTTAAATCACTAAACGGTGGAAGAAGATTTATAAAAAATAAATCTATTATATTATTATTATTATTTATATTTTATTAATATTATTTTTAATAAATGAATAATTAATTTTTGAAATTATTATTTAGGATAATTTTAGAAGAGTCTAAAAATTTATTTTAAAAGTTTTAATAAGTTAGAAAAGTTGCCAAAGGTAGTAGATACCTTGGGAAACAAGTTTATAGGTTTTTGATAAGCTTAGAGTTTGTTTTTATCTATATAAGGAGCTCAAAAAATGAAAATTACGGGAGTTTTTGATTAATTAAAATTATTTTATTTTCATTAAACTTGTTGAGTTTATTGGTTTTGATTTTTATTCATAGTTGGGTTTACCCCGAAGTCTGAATACTAATCTCATATCTATAATCGTTTATTCGTAGTGAATTAATGAAGTCTAGATAACCCCGTAAATTTTAGGATATCTCTTTGAAGATCAACTAATTTCTATCGATTTCTACCAATTCTACCGGTTACTTTTTAATAATTCTATTCTGCTGCGATTATTATCATCTTTACACGCTTTCGATCTGCATCCGTTTGTTACCAGAGCAAAGTTTGATTCTAGGGTTAATAAGATGCTACTAAGACGAGTATTCAGGGTTAATAAATTGTCACCAAGACGAGATCCGAGAAGATGTGAATCTGATCAAATCAAAGAAGGAGATTCTGGAAGTGATAGAATGTTATTTGAAGAATTCACTAAACTCTCGATTTAAACCATACTCGCTTGTAAAAGAAAATAATAGTGCAGATAACTACGTTGAAGACTTGTTTTGCCGTCATGACAATGATGCACAAAATCAAGTTATTGTTGAGAGATATACAACTCCGATCTTTGATAAATATCCCGATGATGAGGAGGATATGAAATTTTCTTTTCAAAAAGGCGAAGAACATCCTGTTTCTGACAAAGAAAAATAGTCCCAAGAAGTTTCACATGATTTAATGTGGTTTCATGATGAGTCATCTAATCCTGATAAACTTATTGATTTAGAAAATCCTGATATTGATGAGTTGTCTTTGCCCGAGAGTAAGCTAGTTGTTGATTATTGTGATACACAAATGGTCTCTCACATCTACCCTAACAAGAGAGAATTTGTTGAATCAACTTATGAAGATTCGTTTTGGACTTCTATCATACCTCATGCTTCTATACGGTGCATAAATTATTTTTTTACAACATCAATTCATGTGTATGAAGATTGTCATCAACGAGTTACACATGCAGAACATGGTACCGGCAAGATTCAAGGACGAATCTTCTCCAACACCATTAGAAAGATGGAGGGAGATTTATGGAAAATAAATCTATTATTTTTTTGTTATTATTTATATTTTATTAATGTTATTTTTAGTAAAAAATAATTAATTTTCGGATTTATTATTTAGGGTAATATTAAAAGAGTCTAGAGGTTTTTATTTTAAGAGTTTTAATAAGTTAGGAAAGTTGCCTAAAGGTACTAGATACCTTGGAAAACAAGTTATAGGTTTTTGATAAGTTTAGAGTTTGGTTTTATCTATATAAGGAGCTCCAAAAATGAAAATTAGGGGAGTTCGTGATTAATTAAAATTATTTTATTTTCATTAAACTTGTTGAGTTTATTGATTTTGATTTTTATTCATAGTTGGGTTTACCCCGAAATCTGAATACTATCTCATATCTATAGTCGTTATTCGTAGTGAATTAACGAACTCTAGATAACCCCGTAGATTTTAGGATATCTCTTTGAAGATCAACTAATTTCTATCGATTTCTACCCATTCTACCGGTTACTTTTCAATAATGTGGATATATGACATCGAATAATAGCTTTGAATGAGGCTATATTCATTGAATCATAGTAATAAACATCATAATCTTCTTAACTGATATCTTATCTAAGTATTAAAAGAAAACTCAAAATCTTATTAATGGTGGAAGGGTTGTTACAAGTTATGATTCTAAGCTCAGCTCTTTTTGAGAGTTTTTAGTATATCCTCTAACTAGTGGATAAGGACCTTACCTTTCTTTTGAGAACTGTACAAGTATAAATAGACAAAGGTGCTTATACATTTCAATTCACTATCACACAATGTGTACTTTTTGATGTTCTATCTGACGTGGCAATCACGCTCTTACGATCTCTTCGCGCAAGTACTGAATCGCGTTCGTAAAGTCCCTAGTTTGTACGAGTCATCATCGCATATTTCTCGATTTCCATGTGTCTTCTTTCTCTTCTATTGCTTGTGTATCTTCTGAAGTTCTTTGTACTGTCTTGTCGTTCACCTCTGCACGAGTCTGACAAAGTCCAGCTCTGCACGCCTGTCTTTCGTATTTAATGCTCCTGCTCCCTAATTCAAATTTGTCTGTTGATGTAGTCAAGATGCTTTCCACGCGTCCCCATCTGGTGATGGAGGTAGATATCTCGAAACACGGGTGGTAATTGATGCGTCGGAAAACCGACTTTGTTTTACCGCAAACGCACAATGTCGAAAGATGTAGAAAAAAGCAAATACGGTTCGTTCCCACGAGGAGCGTGTATCACTTATACTAATTAATTTAAGTAAATTTCGAGTCTAAAGATATTTTTCCGATTTTTGTAGAGAATTAAACTAATGAATGAATCAAAACTATTTAATAAAGATTGAAATCAATTAGAAAAGCGTTAAGGTTTTGGGAATCCGTTGTAGATTAGGGTTTACTAGCGTTCATCACAAAAGGTATCGATTTTACTCGTGCAAAATAGCAAATCTAGCTACTAATACACGAAAAATATTTCGTTTAAGAATCGAAGAAAAGAATTTTCAAAAAGAATTGTTTGTTCTCAACCTAAGGTAGAATTTTGAAGTACTAGGTATACGTGGCATAAATAGTCAAAGAATATTCATAAAACGATTATCGCGAAAGGGTCAACGAGTTCTTCTACTAATCAAACAATGGACTATGCGTGACATAGAACATGAAAAATCATTGAGAAAGTAAAACATTGAAAGAGAGAGAAAACATTTACATTAAGTTTTAATAGTTGAAAACCCTAGTTTTGAAACACAAGCAAATCTATTTCTACGAGTTCATCTTTTCATCCTAACAAAGAGATTTAGCTAGACATGACTTTCTTAAAAGCCATTAAAATTGATTAAGAAAATAATAAATATAATTGAAATCGAAAACTAAATCCTTCTTCTCATGTTGGTTCTCGGCGTCAGAAAATATGTGAAGTCCCCAAAGTCTTTCTTTGTTTCCTTTCTTCTTTCTTGTTTTGATTAACAATCCACTAGCTTTTCTTTTCTCCATTAAATCTAAGCCCGTCCAACTCGAAACACTCTTTTTAACCCTTTAATATCAAAGTGGCAACATCACAAAGTAACCGGAAAACTCAAGCCTAATTCTGTTTGACGTGTAGGAGATGAAGGTGGTGCCCCTTATCCAAACCACTGGCTATAAACATAATTCCAATTCTTGGACAACCCCTTAATAATAGTGCAGGTTCCCTTTAACGCCTTTCAAGTAAAACTCTTTCTGCCCATAACTTTCTCATACAAAGTCGGAATGACTTCATTTTTTCGCCGTTGGCTTAATTCAATTTTATTCAAGATGAAAACTAAAAATCTTGGAATAGACTAAGTTCCACTGGTATTTGGCAATTCTTCCTTGTAGAGCTCAATTTCACTTATTTCAGAGATGTAACCTAATAAAACACATAAAATACAGAAGTAATAATAATACATAATAATTAACACAAAATCTAGCAAGTAAGTATAAGGAAATGATACTTAAAATATGTAAATTATGCACTTATCAATAACTTTTCAACTTATTTCCCATACTTCTCGGTGTTGTCTCTTTTTACTATCACACATGTAGTAATGATCAATGGACGATATTGAGATGTTATATGAATATGGCAATTGCATGAGTAAATTGGTTCGATACTAATGACAAAGTGGACAAGAAAGAACACACACATAACACTGGGACCTATATCAATATGGTTAGTTGATGAATGGTTTCCAATCCATCCCCCTACCCACCCAACAAATAGTGAATAATAAAATTTTATCCATCATCCTACCCAACCCATTAAATGACGGGTCAGGTAGGTGGGTGGCAGGTATAACCGTATTTATCCACACGAAGTAAATGGAAGTACTTACATCTCTAAAGAGAAACTATCTTCATTGGGTTTTTGCAGCCGCCGAAAGTGAACTACCTATGATAGAACAATATGTTTTAAAATTTAAGCATTTAATGAGAAACTGAAACAAACATTCAATCTCGTCAGACATTTAAACAAAAACTGTTTAAAGTTCAAAATTTAGTGATATCTTGTGTATAAGATAACAAAGTGGAGTTTCTACTTTGTCTAATGTCCCCCTACACCCCTTGAGAAAAATGGCAGACAATTTTCCAAATGTAGATTAAAGAATTTATTTTGTACTCGTAACTGCTGGATGCTGATCAATTAGATAAGATGACCGATCAAATTTCTCTAATTCAAATGCTTGGACTGAATCTGGCGTAGCTTTTCGTGCTATTACAATTTTTTTTTCTTCTTTCTTTTGTAACCATCTCTTTTTCAGGATTTGTTTGTATTCTTCTTAATTTTTACGACTAAATTTTGTTGAAATAAACAAGACCATGTATTTCATGAATGTACTAATGTATAATAATATAAGATATATCATTAGCAATACTAATTAATCATTATATAATTAGACGGGTAGGGTATAGTAATTTTGAGCTTTACTCGTCACCCTATCCATTTAACGTTGAATAAGAAACTTTATCCGTCACCCTACCTTTTGAACGATAGGTAGGATATATATACGGATAAAATTATGACGGATACGGCAGAAATGACGGGTAGAGTTGGATATGTACAATCCTAGATGAAATATACCTACTCCATAAAGCTAAAAATAAAAAGCACAAGGGATGCCATGGTAAAAAGGAGGAAGAATCAACTATATTCCATCTAATCTAAGTATCTCGGAGTTACTCCGATTTTCAGGGATTTGACTCTTATATTCGAAGTCTAAAATTTAAATTCTCATAATAAAATTTGCTGGTCTACTAAAAACTTCACTCGTCTTTCAAAAATGAAACCGTCCAAATATTAAATAACACAATTTTTCTAAATTTAATTAACATAATTTTTCTTCCACGTAGAAGACCCAAAAAAAATTTGTGACTAAATATGATTATTTTTTTAATGAAATTTTTCTTTTTAAATTTATATTTCACTCTCACACAAATTGTACCAGAAATTAGTAAAAAGGAAAAAAAAAACTTTTATATAATCAAAAAGGAAAACATGTTCCATTTAATTTAAATCAGCTCATCTCTTAGATCGAGTTTTATTATCATTCGAAACTTGAAATCAAAATGGAAAAGTGTTGAGAATAGTTTCACATCTGGTGAGCAAGTTAAAATCCCACAGTTAAAAAGTCTTAGATAATTTTAATTTTGTAAACCGGTTTTCAATGAATTAGGTTCATGAACTTTAATAAAAAGCGTGGTAAAAAATCTACCTTTAACGCCTGCTTTTAACATATGTTGTTTGAGGCAACACTTGAAGGAAAACTATAGCATTTAACAGTTTAGTACGGACAAGTTTACTTTTGAGCTTGAACCATTTAGCACAAATTAACACAGATCATTTACATACATTTTGATTGTTCTGACCGGTTGGTCTACCTTTAGAGACTCAACAACTGAACTTATCTAGGCTAAATCAAGTTTTGTTCTTCAAGGCTTCAAAACCATAAGACTCATCCCTCTGATCAACATAACGTGGATCTTGATCTGAAGAGCCATAAAATTTCCAAAAAACATGTCATCTCTTTTTACCACTCTATTCACCACTTAATTTCATGCAAAAACTAAATCTAAAAGGTGGGAATTTTTTTTGGTATCTTAAACCAATACTTTTACGAAACGTGAAATCGAGTAATGAAAGGAGAGGAGAATATGATTTCCCATTTTCATCTTCAAAAATTCAAGACCAAAAACTCTTTTAAGGCACCTCGTGTGAAACATACAATGAAGATGACCACCACACAAATACTCTCCTTTCAAAAATCAATCTCACTCACCAACACTATTATTCTGCCACATGGACTATATCCACGTATACACACATATCCCTCGACATCACCAAACCCCAAACATTCTTAACACGCTACAAATTTCTCTCTCTATCTCTCGAAAAACAAGCCGGGATTTCAGTTCAGAACTTGGTCTGAATTTGAGTTTTTCTGCATGTAGTAAAAACGGTGTAAGAATCCGATCAGATTATTACACCCATTACCGGTAAATTCGGTGAAATCCAAATCAGTACAAAAAATAAAAATAAAAAGGTTAGCCCTTAACTTCTTCTCTATATCTTTTTTTCTCTAATCGGATAAAAGAAGTTCATTTCATTTCATTTTTCATTTAAATCCCCAAATTGGGAAATTAGGGTTTATGTAATTTATGGAATTGATTATTTACTTTGGGTCTTCATTTCTGGTTCAGTAATTGTGAAGCTATTAGGTCAATAACTGTATATTGAGAAGTCAATCAGTGGACCAATGAATTGAATATTTGTGGTTAGATAGAGAGATATGAATGTAAGTCATCCTGCTGTGCATCCAATAGAAATTCGTCCAGATACTGGTGGTGCTGGTGGTGACGGTGAAAATGCTGGACCTAGAGTACGGATGAGAGATATACAAGGGATGCCCGGTACTCTTCTCGGCCTTTCGTTGCGTCTATGTCAGTTTGCGTTTGCTGTTGTATCTGTCTCTATTATGGCTTCCACCAGTGACTTCATATCTGTCACAGCCTTCTGGTAACTATATATCAGTCATTTATGTTTCATTTAGAATTTTATAATCGTTGTATGTCATGTATATCAGTTATCTTTGGCCTGTTATTCACTTATATGTAGAGCTTTTGTTTAAGATTGGATTAAACTAAACTTTGTTACTTGTGTCCTATTTGGTTATGGGGAGATATTGCATGCTGAAATATTTCTTAACACCAATTTAGATTGAGATTTGCCATACAGGTTCACTAAATTTTGAATCTTGAAAGATATGACTAAGGTGAAAACTTTGGTTCTGTTAAGTGTTCTAACCACTGCGCTATGATTTATAATAGGATGGTGTGTATCTTTTCTTCTATTGGTTGCCTTTCAACTAGAGGTGTCCAAAGAGAGTGTCCCCTGATGGGACAAAATGATATAGCAACTAACAAACCAGAAGACACACTCCATATAGTTCTTTTTTTATATATGTAGATACCATTAGATGGCATTCATTCTTTCTAGGTTCATAATCTTTGTTGATAAATTGCTTAAAGTCACTCGACTGAAAGGAGAGGGACTTGCTAACCTAGCATCCGCGTTTCTTGGGGAAGTATTTATGTTAGTATTGGATTTTTCATTTTTGTTTGGTATTTATTGGGTGAGCATTGAGCTGTTGGTGTTGGGGGAAGCATGTTTTGTAAGTCATAATATAACTAATCCAATCTAAGAGTTATTGAATAGCATTTATTCCCGTAGAATCTTAGTTGAACTTCAAAAATATGCCGAGGCGTATAACTAAAATGCCGATACCTTCGGCTCTGATAATGTTCACATCTGAAATTGAACCACTAGCAGCATTACAAGTCTTACGCTTACGTCCCTCGAAGCTAACCAATGCTGATGGTAACCTGTTCACTAGTGAAATGCATTTTGTTTCCGAATTGCATATTGGTTGTAATAGGTGTATAAGGAGAACTGTATTTGCTCATAAGATAAGACATTACATATGTGATTTTGTTTCTTGGTCAAACATTATTTATGTATTCAGATTTCAGTCAGCACTTAAGTCAGTGCTCAAGAAACCCATCTTCAGTGTCAGGAATGAAGTATAGGACTGAAGACCCATATTGGTTGCAGATAAGAATAACCATAATTCATTGTAATTGGGGAAGTATCTCAGAAATTATAGTCTTTTATAGTTTACACAGACACTTAATGGATGTGTTAATTTACCCACACTGCAAGACTGAGATACTGTCTGCCATCTAATGATAAGGCCTCTCTTAAACCATACAGAGAGATGGACCTTGACTAGGTTATGATCAGGAGGACATTTTTGGTCCATGGACTGTTGACAAGACCTTAGAAGAATGTCTTTGGAATGTGTGATTTACAGTTTCCTTTTACACGCATATATCTTAAGAATTGTGGGTTCCATTCTCACCAGAACGAAAAGAGTGTTCCTCTGACTTAATTATGAACTTTAGTTTCCTAAGTGAACTGTAGGATAGTAGTGTCAAATTAAGTCGTGCATTTTGTAATATTTCCTCACTTAATGTTTTCTGCTTTTGAATTAATTTAATTGCAGGCATAATTGTATTCGGTGTCTTATTGTTCGTGAGCTCACAAAAATTTGTTCTTTTTGCTGTCTGCTTTTCATAATACGTTGGTATTTCTATGCCAGCTACCTCGTTGCCGCAGCGGGACTACAAAGCCTGTGGAGCCTATCCTTGGCAATAGTTGATATATACTCCATTCTTGTGAAGCGCTGCTTGCGCAATTATAGGATTGTCAGTTTGTTTACCATTGGTGATGGGGTAAGATCACCTGTACTTGTTATTATCGTGAATACATAACTTTCTCGTGGTTCAGGTGTTTCTGATTCGTGTTTCCTCATTTTCCTCTCTGATTTTGCTCATCCACTGTGTGGCTTTATCTAATGGGTTTGTGTTTCTGATTGCAGCTCACAGCGACATTAATATTTGCTGCAGCCTCTGCATCAGCAGGTATTACCGTCCTCATCAGTAATGATCTTGGTTTGTGTGCACAGAACCACTGTGCGAGGTTTGAGTTGGCAACAGCCATGGCCTACCTCAGCTGGATTGTGGTCACCCCGTCATTTATGTTGAACTTCTGGACATTGGCATCAAGATGACGACGAAAGTAGAACGCTAGAAAAAGAAGCCGAGTATTTTCTAGAAACAATCGAGTTTTTGATTTGTTGTTGAGTTTTCTCTTTTTTGTAATGGTAGATTAATATTTCCATTTTGTGGATACAATTTCTCAAAAAAAAAAAAAAAACAATAATTGGCTGTGCATAATTACAAAAACACCGGATATAAATTTCCTTGAATGTATACAAACATTGAAAGAAAACTGCATTCAAATGTGTTTCACTTTGCAACACATCGGCTACATTCAAGCTGGATATAAGATTGTGAGTTCTTTAGTAGTTTCGAGCTTGACTCTGCCAAATTATTTAAAAAAAAAACAACAGGTACCTTGGTCTAGTTTGTGTAGCAGAGACGTTGTTTCAGGGAAGGAGGAGGGAAGATGTTGTATCTAGGAGTTTCCATGCTGAACTGTGCTTCAAGTGCGTCTAATAACTCTTGTTGTTTCATCCATCTTCCTTTTCTTCGGACCTGTCGATCCATCTGTGGATGCAGTTACACGTAGTCTTATTGCTCTTTGTTTCTGTTATTCTTTTCCGACATTTCTCTGCACCAATTGAGTTACCGTTATTGTTCCAATTCTCTCTCTATTTCTCTCTGAAGATCTCTGTGACTATACATATATATCTTCTCCGAAAGCTTTGACATTCAAAGTCATTACGGTTATGCCATCACGAGGTTTTCATTTAGAGTCCATGAGACAAAAGAAGGAAATGGTAGTTGTAAAAAGAAATAATAACGTTTTCCTGTCTTTCTTCTTTTCTTACTTACTTGGGTTGGGAAGGTCTTCTTCCTGTGTAACGGTCACACTAATATTCAAGCTACGTTCACACGCGTTCATTGCGCCAACATTTCTCCTATAAAAAGCCCTTCACTGCGATACCTTTTCATGCGCGTGCATGCATATATACCTTTTGCAGCCATCCTTTTACATCCAAATTCTTCCTCCACTTTTCTTTACCATATCATTCATCACCGGAAACTTGGCTAGTTCAAGAACAAACAAAAGGAATTACCGATACGAATTCGTACATTGTTTTATGAAAATGTCTAGGGAAGAAGATGATAGAAGGCAATACCAATGCTTACAAAAATATGAAACTATAGTAAAACAGGTATGCTTTTATATAAGCTACATTGCAGAATAAAGATGCAAGTCATTGCATTTGTTTTCTATAATAATGAGTTGTTTAATTAGTATTAAAAGCTGATTAGGTTTGTGGATCATCTGTTTTTCGGTTTGATGAGCTGATCGACATGATGAATGCTAGAACAAGACCGCCAAAACGTCGTAGGGTCTCTTCCTCTTCGGTAAGTTATGAACTTGATGTCATCATTATACATTTCTGTAATTACTTAGGCAGTACATGCAGGTATATACAAACACTAGAGATGCATTAATTTGGTTATCCGCATTTATTCGTTGATTTTCTCTTTAGTTTCCAGTCAGTCTCGGTCTCTCTATATAACTGTAAATGCACATTGACAGATTTCGCGAGGGAGCGGTAGTGCATCTGCTGTGTCCACCACGCCGGTTCAACCAGGCATGAACGACTTATTTGTGCAAACAATAACAAGATTTCTCGACGAGATAAATACAAGTACTTCCACATCACAGCAGCATGATATTAGTGCATCGAATTCTACTAATCAAGATTAATTAGTTAACATTGAGTATTAATCATGAGTTACATGATTAGTAATGATAACCGACGCTGACCTCATAATTACAGCAACTAATTAATCAAAAGATTATTTCCACCAGCCCACATTATACATGTGTGTGGGCTGTCTTAGCTTCACGACTACGAGCATTGACTACGACCAATGCTCATGTAATTTGCTTAAAAGCATGTATTAGTCCTTGATTTAGATGAAACAGTTAGAGGTCAATTTGGTACATTTCATACATATCACTTAATGAATGTAGTAGCAGGTACTGTGAAGATTTATTTTGCTCTGGGTCGACATTATTTCAGTCAGTGGTCAGTACCACCTCTAGTCTCTCTGCTAATAACTGACTCAGGGTCTTACTCAATTTACAAACAAAAAAAACAAAAGAGCAGCAAAAAGGAATCAGTACATGGCAGAGTCTTATCTGTGCTGCAGCAGCATCATCATCATCATCATCATCATCATCATCATATATAGTAAAACCTTCCAAAGTAGTTCTAACAGAAAAAACATTATTAACTCCACTGTCTCTACATGACTTATTTTTCTGCGTTAGTGTGTTGTCTACACAACTTAAAGTACAACTCTAACATTACTCGCACTGCACCTGCAATACCATCATTTATGACATCCGCTGGAAGACTTATAATGCATTTAGTATAGACAGAAAGAGTACTACTTTACATTTCAGATTATGTATAAATCATAACTTGATTACTCACTAAATCGGAGCACTTGCCCAATATAATAATAAACTTGTGACATATACTGACTGGTTGGTGTCTGCATCTTGGACCATTTATATGGACCTATCCATGCAACATGGGCTAAGGATCAGCGATCTGCAACATGGTTTTATGATGATGTAGCACTAATCCAAGAGCACACTGAAGATGAGAAGCAATTTTTTGACTTAAAAAGTCAAAAACAAATTTCTAAAGACTTCTAAAAATAAAATAGTTAACTTTTTGATAACTATTTCCATATAGGTGCTTCTAGTTAGCAAAACAGGATCTGTAATTCAGATTTATTGGCAAAACTTCACTTGCGGTATATTATGTTAAGAAGATAAATGCTCAAAAAAGTGTTAAGAAGACATTGTTTAAAAGCAAGATTGCTACAGGGGTTACTAAAGATTATTTAGGGGTGTACCAAAGTCCATATAAGATAAAATATCTTCAGACAATGAATTGATACACCCCCAAACAGATTAATGTTTAAAGGGGTATTAAAAATAGCAATTCTAAAGAGATCCTGCTATTTTAAGACCTCCATTGATATCCCGGTTATAAAGTAATAAAATAGAAACCGAACAAGAATAGAAACTCCTTGTGCAAGTTTCCTTGTCGGCCATATCTTTTAGTTTGATCGGCATTAAACGGCCTCTCTTCATATTCACAAGCCTATAAATATAAGCTTTTGTTTTGTTTCAAATCTCACAGATCAATTAGTATTCTCACAAGAGTCGGTGAAAATATCAAAGAATAAGATGGGATTGATGAGAAACAGGTTTAAACCCTATGTCACGAGAGTCGGAGGATTACAGAAGAAAATTTATGAGTTCAATTATCTGGCAGCGATGGTGATGGAACCAAGAAAATTATTGAAGATGATAATTCAGATGAATTAGTTAGCATGACCTAAGATAGGTTAACTGCCGATCAAATACAACGACTTATCAACTCGGTCGATTTCAAGATTGAAACAATTGATGAGAAAGTTCAGTTCATAGAAGGTGCAGAAAATCTTAGCTCTATGAGAATTTCTGGGCATGGGGCTAGTGCTACAACTATACCTAGGGGAGGTGATAATTTTATGCAGATGCAACCAACATTTGTTCTTCAACCCTTTAACCAGAGTCTTGCTAACGATGGTTCTACAATGCTACCAATGGGGATGATGAATGGTGTGACCGCAAATGGGGCGTATCCAATGGTAATGCAATATCATCAAGGCCAAGTTACATATTTGGTGCCACACGCATTCGTCCAGCCAATGCCGTATATACCAAATCTGATGCCTTCCGATGCATAAAACAAACTATTGATGATTAATCATCAGAATTATTAAGTTCTAGGTTTTAAGGTCATGTTATGTTATTCAGCCCCAGAATTATGTTAGGACTTGGGGGTTTATCAATTTTTCTATTTCAAAAATGTAACTTTTTTTTTTTTGCTTTTCATAGCATAATTTATACAATAATTTAAATAAAAAAGGAGATGTAAATAACTAATAACTTCATTAAAATTAAAATAAATTAAATATATATGCAAACAGAGAAGATTTTCTAGTACAAAAACTTCCTGCTTTTCTTGCTTTCTTTTGATTGATTATCTAGTGGTGCTAACAGACTAACAGTGGTCTGGGGGAAATCATAAATAAACAAAATGTTCAAACAAAAGACCAATTGACGAATGCAAAGGCTAAGCAGTGAACAGAATTGTCCTCGGCGAGTACTTTCCAAGCAATGACTTGCTCGTACGATATATGACGACCCATGGTTGACACACATAACCCAGCTGGTAAATAAGCAGAACCCTGAGCACAAATATAAAACAAGTTACTCAAGTGTTACAGGTAATAGATCTTATCAATTTTGGCGTATACTGAAAAATGTGAAAATGGTTCGAGATGTAATGTTTACCCGTTCCATTAACTTGGCAAAGTCCGAGCATAAAGCTTTCCGACCTGACTCGTCAAATATCTTATCAAGTGTTATGTCCTGAAGCGCTACCAGTGTGGTCTCCAGCATGTCCAGCCCCGCTTGGTTTGCAAACGTGAAGACAGGCAATTGCTGTAAATGACCGAAGAAAAAAGAATGAGAAACGGCACCTAATACAAACTCAATCTTAGATGACAGTTCTGATACAAAACCGTGCTCATTCTAAACATCTTTATGCTAATTTGTTCGCAATCAAACCAGATTTTTAAATTATATTGAACATTTAAAAAACATAGCCATACCTTCACGGAGCAACACAATATCGCATCCTGGTGGTGCCACAGAAGCTTCAATATAGAGTCGCCTCCTTGGCCATTTGACCTGAGTAAATCTGCCCCCAAGTGATAACTGCTAAAACGAAACACAGTGTCTATTAGCTGAAGCAGATAGATGTCAAAAACAACTAAATTAGAAAAAAATTCAAACAAGGTAGTAGATCAACAATGGCACTTCAAGGTCTGGTGACTTGCCTATAGCTCTGGTTGATCCATTGAGCAAGAGTCAGAGCTTCGGGAGAGCCCTGAGATACCTTTGGCCCCACTTGGAGGCCTGGACCAGAAGGAGCTATCGCCATCGCAACCCTCTGCACAGAGGAGATTACATTTCGTACATATTGTCGAGCCATGGCTGCAATACTATCCTGGAGATGACTCTCAAAAGGGAACTGGAATGCAATGATCAACACTGAACGCATGTTGTGAGTACTAGGTGACGCATCTCCAGCACCACGGTTCGTGGACGGACCGACTTCAAGACTGGATGCAAGATCTAACGTACGATGTGCAGTTAATGTATCTTGTGTTTCACCCTGTACATTAGTATGCCTTAGTCATGAAAAAGATCCTCACAGTAAAAGGAAAAAAAGAAGATGAGTAGGATGAGAAGATTAGAACTCAACTGTTCTTGTATCCAATGGTATGATTCGAAACCCAGAAGGTAAAAGTGGAGCATCATCTGGAAACATTTCGTCAATAGGGGCGAAAACAAGCTCAGAGCAGGCTCCTACTGCATTTTCATCCACTCCACTACAAATCTGCAACACAACATATCCAGAATATCAGGTTTTGCTTTTAACTCCAAATAGACAAGGCAAAATTCGTTTCCGTACTTTCATAACTCCAAAGTAATCACTCAAAGCATAAGCATGGTTACACCTGCCTGCTTTTAGGGCACAAATGTCCGAGTTCTTACAAGGTGTGCCTTTGATTTCCATTTTCTAAGATTAGTAAACCCATTTTTAACTACCATTCGAGAAGGGAAAAGTTAATATTCTAAGGTAAAATCCTCGACAATTTCAAAACCAACCTGTAGGAGATGGATATCCCGTGACATCATAGCTTCTTCCTGAGTAAGAGCATGGCCTTCCAGGCGAATAATCTCAAGCAACTGAAGATGTCCAGCACCAAATAGAAGTGTTAGTACTTGGTATCAAATAGTCTTATTATGTTTTAGGGTGATTAGATTTCCTAAATAACTACAGGATCACTCTTCTTTGTGTCAGTACAGTAAACATGAGATAGAATGAAAAAAAAAACATGAGGGAGAGAAAGAACCTCTTCGCGTTCCACAGTGTGACCAAGAGGCATGATGATTTGGCTGCCAGAGAACCTAGTCGATCTCAATCCTCCATATGCATAAGAGCCAGATTTCAATGAAGCAGCTGAATAGGCATCAAAGTTGTAATCTGCCCACTCAGAGCGGTGCTCCCTCAAGAAACGCACCAGCAACGCAGGATGGACATTCTAATGATATGGAAAAACATAACCTTATTAGTTCTTGAACCAGCGGATCATATTACTAAATCAGGTAGATGGGGTACAAAAAGGGAGTCAGTTTAAAAACGAATACTATGGTCTTATACATTTATATAAATCATTATTGCATAGGTACATTTGAAGGCTGCACTGAGTAGATTCAATGATAGATAAACTCACTTGTAGAAGCATGGATGCCTTCACACAAAGGACACCTCCAGACAATGTAAGAGCATTAGCAGGGTTTGAGATGGTGCTCAAGTTTTTGCCAGAATTAACTGTAACTATTACATCATCAGCGCCATCATTGCTCATCAATGACCAGCCATCATCATTGAATCCATTGACTGCATCGTTGAATCCCCTATAAAAAAAAGGAAATAGGTTAATAATTAATTTCTTAGGATACAATTCACATCTGCACAACAACGACTCAACGGGCTACAACTGAAAAATGTATAGAACAGAAGTTACCTGTTCAATCTTTGGCTAAAGTTTCGTAGGACAGCCGGCTGCCTTCCCAAGCCGTATACAACCTCACCACTAGTCTCCTGAGCTATTTGCCTAACATGGCGAAGTGCCTTTACAGGAGAGGTTATAGTCAGTCCTCTGTTGAACTACATCACTACTTTTTTCAGCAATATTTGGCACACATCAATATTGACCAAGATTTATTTAAACAAGTTCTTCACTTAGAAAATGAAATTACCAACAAGATTTGTTTCACAGTATTAAAATTACAATCAATCAGCATTAAATTACTTACTGCAACAGTCATCTTCTGAGCTAAGACCTTCGATGACTGATAAAGTGGTCGCAACACCTCGGGCACACTCCACGTCTAAGTAGGCAGAATCAAGGAAATTAGTACGAGCTACTGTATGGACTGTTGAACATGCAAAACTAGCAAGAGGAAATCATACCTCGAGATCAAGGTGGTCAACGATGTGAATGATAGACCCTCCTCCCTCGCATGGTCGAATCAGAAAACCACTTGGCAGCATCTCACCTCTAACAAACTGGGTAGCAGCAGATGCATTTGGGCCAGCACTAGCTCCAGAGAGTGACCTCTCACAGACCTTCAGTTAAAGATGCCAAATAAAAAACAAAGAACACCACAAATTAGAAATGGTTTCCGCTTTCTCTGTGCTAATAAACTCGAGAAGTAAACACGAACAAATAGTTCTAGTTCAAGCAAGAAAACATACCACCAGACTGCCGTCTTCTAGAGTAGTCGTATATCTCAATGTCCAAAAGTCTCTTGCAGGAGCCAAAGTGGTTGGGGCATACATCTGCATGTATATCAGTTCAATCAATCCTCCATTTCCAGCAGGAAACATGGTGAACACTTCAAGGCTTCGGCAAGCACGGAACCAAGATGGGCGATCTTTGAGAATCTCTGCAATCTGTCAAGGAATTAAACCTGATAAATTAGTAGTCCCTTAAGAAAACCCCTTAAAGTGATCTTTCCAGTTCCACTACAAATAAGTTTCATATACACCAACGCTTACCTTTGTAGGTTCTAAACTTACTAAACCGCAGGCTCGTGATGCCACTCCACTACAACTTTGTGAAATTGCAACGATTCCAACCGAATCCGGACCAGGCTAGACATGCAAAAATAAATAAATCAGAAAGCTTAATAAACAATATCAATCTACGACAACAGTTTACAAAATTGAAAGCAAGGGACGATAAAAATACCTTCATCCCAGGCATCTGGACCCAATTGACAGCAGTTCCTGTAGCCTTTGAAAGGAACTCTGCCAATGTCTCCTCCGCAATTGAAAGGAGTCTGCCAAAAAGAAAAATAACAACACATCAACAACAATCGTCATGGAAATTGTCTAGAAAATCGTCGTTCGAGACAGAGTTTACCCAGCGGGGTTATTAGCATCCCTTAAAGAATGCTGAGGAGTGGTTACAACAGACTCACAACTAGTATCAGTTGTTGTAGCAGCTGCCTGCATCAATCCAAAACCAGTAAATAAAATCAAACACACAAAATCATAAACTAAAGACCAAATTCTTAAAAAGATTATACAAAAACAAACAAAATTGAAATAATTATTACATTTTGTAGTTGCTGCCGCATGTAACTATTCTCATAAACAAGTTGAGACACTTGTTTTTGTAATCGATCGTTCTCTTCCATTAACAACTTATTCATTGCAGTCAATTTCTTGTTCACTGTTTGTAGTCTAGACGCTTCTTTCCTCTGCTTCTCTCTGCACCTGCGAAATCAACAGAAATCAGACCCGATACCAAGACTCAACTCAGACCGATTCATAAAAAAGCCATTGCTTTTTGCATGGAACAAGAAGATGAAGAAATATATTTTACCTTCGATTTTGGAACCAGACTTTGATCTGTTTAGGTTCAATGTTAGAGAGAATGGGGCAATCACGAATGAGTTGTTGACGACGCATAGAAGAAGGTTTAGGACATTCAGCATAAACTCTTTCCAACGCTTCAACTTGTTCAGTAGTATATCTAACATATTTTCCTGAATCAAGATGATGATTATGATGATGATTTTGTTTACCACCACCACCTCCTCCTCCTCCCATACTTCCTATACTTCCACTACTACTTTCTCTATGTAGTTGTTGTTGCGACACTAGCATCGCCATTTTTAACCAAACTCAAAATTCAGAAGTTATGAAAAAGATTCTTAATTTAGGATTAAAGGGTTTAAAACAGAGAATCTGGTATGGATACAGATGGAATATCTCTTTCTTTGTCAATCAAATCTTGTTTGTCCTTGGATTATAGATAAAGTTGCAGAAGACAAAACCAAAAAAACAAAAAAAAGAAGCTCCTTTATCCGCTGCTTTCAGTTTCAAAACCCAAATCTTGGTTTCAAAAGAAGAAAATTTCTTCTTCCAGTACTTAAAATGAAGAAGAAAACAGAAAATTCTGCTCTCTTCAAACCCAAATTTGCAAACAAGATCTTATTATTTTCTCTGGTTTCTCTTTCTTTCTCTATCAATCTATCAACTTCAACTAATAAGGATAAAGAAGAAAAAAAAACAAAAAACTACTGCTTCAATAAATGCTTCTTAAAAATATCACAATCAAGCTTCAAACTCAAAATCTAACACCAACCCCACTTTCCAAAATCCTCAACTACTGAAGATGATACAGAAATTAACCAAATATCCGAGTAAAATTGAAATGGCCCCTCTCGAGCCTCTGCTTCTTTAGGCATTAGATAGAAAAACAAAAACTGAAGATGAGATTAATGTAAAGTGAAACTGAAACCCTAATAACCATTTCACCAGCAGCAGCAGAGAACAGAAAAACAGTGTGTGATGAGTAGTGAGTAGAGAGAGAGAGATAAACTGAAACACTGTTTCCCTTTTTGAAAGTTAGAGAGAAAGAAGAAAAAAACAGAGTCTGGTTTTGTTTTTTGTTTTTCTAATCGATTTAACCCGCAAATCGAAATACCACTATCTCTTCTATATAAAGAATCCACTTTACTTATTTGACCTCTGTCTTTTTTGCAAATGGCAGATCAGTAGTGCTGAAAGGGAATTTACTTGTTGTGTGATTACAGCATTGCCCTTAACTTTTATTTATTAAGATTGCATATTTTTTAGTGAAACTGTAACTAATTGTAACATATTTATGCAGTAAGATGATAAAATTGTTGAGTGATAATATTGGTAATATGATATTAAAATTTGTATAATTGTTGTAATTTACATTAAAAGTTTGATTAAAATTTGTATATCCATCATAATTTACGGATCGTATAAATTTTATATTGACGAACTTTGTGAATTCTAGTTATAATGAAAGTCGGTGTTAAATTGTGGATAAAAAAAAGAGAAGAAAACTGGTAAAGTATTTAAGGAAGCGAAAAAAATGAGAATTTATCGGATTAGAGAGTAACGTCATTTTGCTAATCTAGATGTAAGTTTGTAATTTTTTGGCGTATCTATGAATGATGACAAGTAGAGAAAAAAACTAAATATGTTTTGTCGCTAATGTACTAGGCGTCAGAGATTTATCGTTGCCTATCGTAATCGAGTTGGATTAGAAAATCTCGTATAAATCGCCAATAAAATGGATACAGATACCAATATGTCAACAAGATTCAAAACCGAGGAACAAAAGAATAAATTAGGTGAAACATAACAAACCTCGGAAAATTTATGTCACAAAGGTAGTTTTGTTGAGAACAAAAAACCAGAATGTCGGTATATATTTGTTTTTAATTTCCTTTTTCCTTTTTTATTTAGAGTAAATGATGTTTTTATAGACCGTTAATTTTTATTTCAAAATTTTGATGTATTTTAAATATAAGAGTTAGACTCTTGCTGCATGAACTAACCAAAGTTGATTATTTTTAATATATTATTATTTATTTATTTATTGAAGATTTCACTGTAGTATAGTGGTGAAGTCGTTAAGTGATGATATCAAAGACCTGAGTTAGTAGAGATTTGAATTCAAAACTCATCGACACTAGGATGGAGAAAATTTTCCTTTTTTTCTTTATCTAACTATATGGGCTTGTAGACAAATTTATTCTTATGAAATAGATTTAGACTTTGATATAACTTAAATAATTTTTAGAAAAATAAATAAAAAACTTATTCTAACCTAATATATATGATTCATATATCATTCAATCGTATATTTAAACTAGATTTCTTTTCACCCAATATACATAACCTTAGTAAAACGAAATTACCCTTGTAGTAACTATAGAATATGAACAAAACAACTTGGCAAAAAGGAAGGAAAGCACATTCAATGTATAGTTTTCATGGACCATACATGCCAATCAAGTCCAAACAACTGAAAAAGGAGACAAAATATCACCATCTATACAACTTCTCTCAAAGAAGAGGTCCACTAAGACGCAGGCACATACTAATTCTGTTGTTGTGTCTGGTGTGATGTTTTAGATGAACACTGACACCTTCGTCCTCTATGTCCAAAATTCTTTTTCAAAACAACAGTGGCAACCTCGTTATTATAACATTATAAAAAGGGTGTTTTCGTAATGTGGGTAGTGTAGGAGTACAGCTCATAGAAGAAGATAGAAAAGGAGAAAGGAAAAGAAAACAGCTTAAAAGCAAAGCGCGAGAAAGCGGAACAACAAATACCGGCGCCAACCGAAAGGGCGCAAATTAGCAACGATCCGTGACGTTTAGGGATTTGGGTTGAAAAATAATCTATTTTTCTCAAAAATTAAATTATTCAATATTTAGTTGATTTAAAAGTGATTTTAATTTTATTTGCTTTTTAAGCATGCGAAAAAAGTAAAAAACTCACGTGCTTCGCATTCTACTGAAATTGGATTATCAGTCAGTCCCCCCCAACACGTTCCAAAGAAATAACATAACAAAATTAGAAATAAATTAAATTAGTATTAATTTTTTAATTAATTATTTTAAAATTTTAATTATAATAATCCTGTGAAGCCGAAAGGACGAAGCTTACAACCCAAGTGATAAGGCAAATAAAATTGAAAAATCAAAAAGGTGTTTTTCAAAGTTTTTGATTTAGATACATGTTTATCTATATCGTATGTGAGTAATTTTTTAAGTATGAAAATACAAAATTGAAAAGTGTTATTGTGTATTTTTATGATCATGATCCCTCAGTGTGTATTTTACGTCGTATATTCCATAATTATACCAGTACTATGTATGTGATATAATACCAAAAATATAATTCCATCATTTCTGCGAATTCGTTTGTAATGATGTAAGAGTGTTTTAATTTGCAGAAAACAGGATATCATTGCATAAGAGGAATACCTGTAAATGAGTTTTGTGTAAGGTGATTTACTTTGGTTTTTTCATAGTTTTTGTCCGTCATTTTGGAAGACCCTAATAGTTTGTTTGGCAAATAGAAGTAGTTTTCGAAAGTCATAAGTAAGTAAGAAAAGATTCCTCCGCTCCATAGTTATGGAAAACCAAAAAAATTACTTTTAGTTTTAGTTTGAATTCCAAGCCACGTTCCATAAATATTGTTTGGGAATTGTTTCTTTGGAAGATGATTTATAACTGGTGTACTTGGCTTTTCCAAAGATTTTTGTCCATAATTTTGAAAGACCCCGATAACATGTATTCAATCCAGGAGAAACTTTTCCACTCCTAAAAGTTAAAAATTAAAAATTAGGTTTAGTATAGAAGTAAAAAAAGTTAATTATTTATGAGGTAAAATAATTTTATTTATTATTTTTGAGATTGATTTCTACTTCTGGTATCCAAACATACTATAACACTAGTCAGGAAAAAAATAATATTTACTTTTATTGATCAAAGATATTCAAAGATATCCATTTATTGTGGTTTTAATTGAAATTATTATGTCATGCATAGCTAACCCGCATTCACCTCAGAGAATATCAAATATATCAAGAGATCCCATATATCAACAAGAAAACTACACCTTAGCTTCAGAGTTGAGCTACTAAAATCCTACAGTAGCCATAATATAACTTCGTATTTCTTACATGTTTTTGCAACAAACAGTCAACAAAACTTGTTTGTGAAACCTCCAAAACTTTGTTAGAAATGGTACTAAAAAGAGAGAGATTCTATAGTAAGACTAGTATACAGACCCAATAATTATGTAAAAGATTTCTGCATTATAATTTACGCTTGACTTTAGATGTCGCTACTGCAAATAAACCCACCCAATCAAAGAAACCAAAATATGATCATGATAACAATTTGAATTAATGTACAAGGAAAAAAGTATAGAAATTGACTTTGATGATCATCAATAAAACACACTGAAAAGGCATTGTTATGCGCCATATATAGTTTTGTCGGGAAAACCTAGCTAGCTTACTTTGGTAATAGTAGTATGTTTGTTTCTAATAACCACCACCTACAACAACATAATCACCCTTTTTCTCACTAGCTAGATCACCCATCTCATGCATGTCCATGACCATGACCATGACCATGACCCTTTTTTCTGCTAATTTTTACTAATACACACACAGACATTCAATGGGTTTATGATGAGTTATAAACGTAAGTCAATGGGGGTGGTATATATGTACATGTACATTCTTGTTCTCTTCTTCTCTTTTTCTTTTGTATTTTGTTTGTCAAAATCTTTTCTTCTTTTTTTTTTGCTTTTGCTTTTTCTTTTTAGTGATCGATCGGATCATCAACAACATCCTCCTTCCTTCCACTTTGTCTCCCTTTCTTCTTTATCTTTTTTTTTATTTTATTTTCTCGTCATGTTCTTTCTTCTTCTACTGTTACCAGTACTATTAGCGATCTCTTCTTACTTCTTAGTGCTGCTGTTTCCTCCTCCTTCCTTTGCTTTTCTTACAGGAAAGAAAGAAACGAATCATTTTGTTATGCTTCCTTAACCTCTCCCTTTTGGGTCCCTCCCTCTTCTTCAACCCCCCTTTCACCAGGCGGTCCCATAATGCCATCTTTCTCTATCTCATTACTAAAAATTTACGCAACAGCCATGCACTAGCTAGTAGTGAGAGAGAGGTGGTGGTGGGGATAATCTAGCTTTGCAGAATGGTGTCGTTGCAGTGGAGACGAGACCCCACCATGCCACCCACGACCCTGGTGAAAGTAGCTACCAAGGAAGGAAGAGGAATGCTCTCTCAATCCATGCTTCTTTCATACACGCATGGCCTCCTCATCTCTTTCTTTTGTGGTGTAAATGTGCTTTTGTTTTACTTACTAACTAACCAGAGGAGTAGAGAGGACTACCTTTGCTTGTTTGGCACACTTAGTACAAGATTACACTAGTTATTGACATCATTGCTCATCTCATGCTTTGTTGTTTTCATTACTATTATTGCTGTTAAAAAGCTTTATTGATGTTTTTTTTTTTATTGGATAAAACATGATTTGATATGTTTGGGGTAGTTAAGGGTGTTGCTGAAGCAAAATTTACTAGTCAATTTGTGGTCTCACTCTCATCAGCTCAGTACCTACTGATTGAACTAAATCAAAGGCATGCATGACTCTCTTTAAATGCCACGCCATGTGCTTTCATGATTTTCTTATGTATATATATTCTGTTGTTTAGGACTAGCTACCTTAATTACCAACTACATGTATATAAGCTACTGACCAAGTTAAAATTGAAAACTAATGGATTTGATCGACTAACATGTTTAGATATTATTCGTAATCCGAATCTATCTGATTTGGCATTTCATTCGAGTCAGTCAGATTCTAGATTATTTGGGTTTTAAAAAAATATATTTAAAATCTGATTCGATTTATATATCTGACTCAAACGTAGCTGAATTTTTTGGACGTATATCTAACTAGAATAACATTTTTTCTATAATTGTACTATTTTATTATTTATGAATCAGATAGAATGAGTTATTTTATTATTTATAAATCAGATAGACATAATGAATCAAATTTAGACGAGTTAGAAAAACAAACAATCCATAAGCTAAGACAAAGTACTAATTAAATTCGCACCTACATTTTAATTAGGGCCATCTTTACTATTATTTTTTTAATAAAAGTATGAAAATATAACAACGAACTAGCTCTGATCATTCGCAGGTATGAAACACCCTAAATGTCAGCTACGAGACTACTCAAAATAACTTGAGGTGGACTATCAATTATATCCCCTTTAATTGTTTTTCTGCCGCTTTTTTGGATAACATGTCCGCCACAAAATTTCTTTCTCTATAATGGTGTTCAAAAACAATGACCTCAAATTTATTTTCATTTCCTCAATGTCATTGATTAAACCTTTGAGATACCACGGAACAGTAGCTTCGCCTTTGCACAATTGAACTGTATAGGAGAGTCGCACTCAACTTCAAGCTTTTTGATCCCCAAATGAATGACCAATAGTAATCCTTCTCTTACAACCTAAACTTCTGCCATATTACAGTGCCAGTCATTTGATAAATGAAAAGATGGAGTTAAAGGATCCATGTTATTCACAGTCTAAATTAAAAGTTCCACTGGATAATTCATATCCTCCAGAAAAAATTTCGATGAATGTTGGACGATAATTAAGTTAATCTAGGCCTATTACACTCAGTAATTAAATTATTTTTCTCAATATTTATCATTGTCCGAGACTGATATATTGAACAAACAAACATGGGTAGTCAAATGAGATTTCAAATGACTTCCGGAGAGTTTCCAAATATACTGTTAGTCCATAGAAATTTTTGGAGAGTGTCTTGTTATTGGCTAGAGACTTTTTTAAAGTCCTTTAAGTTCTCTAAAACTCCATGTTATTGGATTAGGATTTCACACGAGTCACTCCAACACCCATGTTATTCGAAGGAGAATTGAAAGTCATTGATTTGTTGTTTTCAGATATTTGAGGAGACTTTTTTTAGGAAAATAGGCGTTGTAGAAATCTTTCCCCAAAAGGTGATATTTTGGGAGATTTGGAAATTTTGGGATATTTATTTTTGAGAGTGGGGCCAATTCTTTTTTTTCTCTTTTTTTTGTTTGAGCTGATGATCAGGGAACCAGCCATCTTTCCCAAAATCAAATGAGACAACAACGAGAAGATGCTAACCAGTGGCGAGATAGCATAGCAAATAAAATGTGGGATAAGTGGAATAAAAAAAATGAAAACTTAGGCATAGGACAACAATGAGATTTATTTTGACAATGAACATATATTTACTAGGGTATTTTTATTAACATTATAACGTGCATAGTAAAAAAAAAATGTAGATATTTTGAATTTTGAATTGGATTTTTTATATTAAAAATATGTAGATATTTTGAATTTTGAATTGAATTTTATATATTTTTTTGCCTCTACAAATTACAGAAACTCTTTACAAATCTCATTTTTTTTTATCTATACAAGTCATAAAAGCTCTCTAAAATACTCTCAGAGAATCACTAAAAGTCTCCAGATTTTCAGAAAATATTTAAAAATTATTTAAATAAAAAATCTATAAAAATTTATAGAAATCTTATTTAACTACCCTTGGAAAAGTGTTTACGACTCGTGAGAGATCCTAATTTCCTTATATTTGTTGCAAATCAAATAATTGGAAATTCTTTCCAACACGTCATCCTAATAAGGACAATCTTTAGAACACCCAAATTTTATGTCTTCCATGGATTTGGGAAAGAATTACTCCAAGAGGAAGATTAACCTTTTAAAAATCTATTTGTCGATTAGGAATTGTAAGAGATCCAATAATTAAAGGCAAAACAAGAAGTGATATCTGGATAAAACTAACTGGTAAGCTTTTGCTATCAATTGAACGTAGATGTGATGTGATCCAACGGAGATAACCATGCATATGTAGTTGGTTAAGAGTCTCGTCTCTGGCTGGATTTTGAATCTCTTCTCGAAAATAGACCATTTCCTAGAGAGTTGTTAACCAGATCTACTGCTCGGTGTTGTTAATTGCCTTCCTTTATCAGCTGGGCTAGATTTGTGCCCGTGCTACACGACGGGTATAATTACTCGTACCTTTTTGAATTTATTATGCTTAAAAATTATTTATATCTCTTTGTAATACCCTTTAACCAAGTTCTTATGATTTTATTATGAGGAATTCTACAATTTTCCAAAACTAACCTCACTGAATATAGTTCTTTGGTAAGAAATTGAGTATAACTTCCGATAGAATGTTTTAAGATTAATTTTATCTCGTACAAATAAAAAGTATATATTTAAAGTTAAACAAATATCGATGATGAAATTGATGGTTACCCGTATTCACCTCTTTTACAAAATAAAAAATATATTTAAAATGAAACAGATAACGATGATGAAATTGATAGTTATCCGTACCCGTATGTGTTGGATTCACCTCTTTTACAAAATTTGGTTAGTTAGAAATCATAATGAATATACATATTTAATTTTTCTTTATCTTATTTAAGAATATAAATTTAACGGTAGTCGTTTATTAAAGATGATTAAAAATAGATCGTCGATTTGCGGTGTTGTCCACGCACAGTAGGTGATGTTGACCTGGTATAATTAAGTATTGGGTGTAAACGAAATGTAATAATTTTTAAACAAAATAGCCAATAGGAAAGTGAGTTTCTTTAACCCCCTAAATATTTCACCAATCAAATTATATCAAGTGTCCTTACCAAAACTCTCGTTTCACAAAAATCACAAAAGCCTTATTTCGGCCAATATGAAGCGAGGATTTTCTTACCATTCAACGTAAGAACTTTATTTGTCTAAGCCTTTAAGTCTTTAGATGTTTTTATGTAAAAAATCTATATGTAACAGTTTATTCATTACTTATTCTACATGTTGTGATATTTTTTCACCTATCTTCAATCCTAATCCTGTTAATACACGTAGTACGCGTTTGTGATGATTCTATCGATCCAGTTCAAGGTATAATTTACGTACAAAAACATTTGTCTCACGTACCATTCGATAAACACCATGTCATTTTCTCGACATTTGACTTTCACAGATGCTAGACATCAAAAAAAATTGTTACAGAGCATGATATGGGGCAATAATGAAAGAATGGGTCCATCATAGAGTACAATATGTCACTATTCTCATGACCCTTAACCTACACAAGATAGGTATTTATAACCAACACAAATTTCTTTCCATTTTCAGATATAAATTAAATGCCATTGTAATAATCACAGAAAATATTGGTAAGAAAAAATAAACCAAGAACAAGAACAAGAAAAGAAATCCATGATCATCATCGTGAAAGTCTTACATACTAGTAGTAATATTAAATTTTTCACTGGTGGGTCTAAATTAGAGGAGGCATGGTTCCAACAAATTTTAACTTTTTTCAGATAGGGTAGGATAAGAAAAAATAATCCCCAAGATATGATGTTATTTTATTAACAAAATTTTGAAAAAAAATTGTTCTTCATACCAACCAGTCATCTAAAAAGTTTGCAATTGTATTTACAAAAAGAGAGAAATTGTATTTATATATATATTATATTATTTTTTTTTAGATTCATGTATGGGTATAAAGCTGAATTAAAGCTCTAATTAGACAGCATTTTTGTGTGTACTTAGACCATTTTTTTTATCTTGACAAATATACAAATGGTGCCTTTATAAGATTTTATTATATAAAAGCGATAGCCAACAGAGAATTATACAAAAAGAATGAATTAGTGCTGAATGCTGATCATAGAATAAGATAAAGAATTAGTTAGTGGTGGATCTTGTTAAAATATAATTTCTTGATTATAGTTGTGGAGAATGAGGGGGTCATATTGATATGCATAAGATATGCGCTCAAGCGACAATTCGTTCAGAAAAAAATGGTAACACGCAAAACAAGCCCAAAAACACGAAAAGGCAGCAGCAGCACCAAGATCCAAGACTGAACGCAAGATTCAAAGCCTTAGTGCCCACACCACCGCATTCCTCACGCTATATCAGTACATCAACTTACGATGCAGATTCATTGGTTTCATGGCAAAGAAGCCACGCACAAATATTTTGATCTCAATACAATAAGGTAAAGACCAATTTATTTAGTTTTTCAACAAGAAACGGCTATCTTTTCTAGCCTAGCTATAATACTAACTAATGGGCCTAAAATCCTATATAAGATTTCTTTCTTTCTAACAGCATTGCAGCCATTCGGGGCAGATTCCGAAATCATATGGCATATTCGGTTGCAAGATGGTTGCTTTGCCAGAATGGTTTTCGTCGAACCCCTCGTCATTTTAGAGGTTGGGTATGAAATTATTCTTGTTCCATGTAAAGAAGACAATGAAAGTGAATTCAAATTGTGAAACGCGGAGGAAAAAAAACTTGTTAAATCGATAAAAACTTATTGATAATTGATTCTTTCAGGCAATCCTTACGCCTCAACGAAAACAAAAGAAAAAGACTAACAAATAGAAAGCCCATACGTAAAAAGAAAATAATTCTACAACTGTACCTATCAGGACTTTCTACTCTACTACAAAAAGGAGGCTTCCCATTATACATCTCCTGATCCCAGAAATTACGGCTTGTAGATTGCAGCCTTTGGTTTATTGTTAATCCCCCAACATGAATTGTGTTGTGCCTTTACCTGATATAAATACTTCAATGCAGCTTCCAAAATTACTTTCTTTAAGACATCTAAACGCATCAAAAAGTAAGCAAAATAAAGTGCTCTAACAGAAATGTATCAACATAAGAAGAGGAAAAAAGAACATAGAAAAAACATGTAACTGAAGCTATGTCGTGAATTTCTGGCACACTGATGCAGTTTTTGCTAAATTGCTAGTCCAGTTTTTGGGAAAACAAAGAACGAAAACTAGTATTATTTTGTAATTGTCAGAAAATTATACAAAACACTGATTATAGCAAAGACAGAAACTACTCAGCTATTATATTTCCAATCATTCTCTATCTCTAGAAGCCAACTGTTTAGGGTTTATACACGATCAAAAGCATCACCTGCCAATCAAACACTCAATACATACTAAATCCAAGCACAAGAATTAGCCGAAAGTATATTAAAGTAAATGAAGCGGAGGAACAGGAAAAAGGATCCGAGTACCTGAAGCTGAAACTAATAACCATAGCTAAAACTATATTTCTTAAAGAATTCAGCATATGGGTTAGCAATAACTTCGGTAGCCCTATCCCCAAGCACTTCGTTGAAAATTTCAAATAGAACCTTGAAACTTTCAGCCAATATCATCCTCAGTCTCGATCTTATCCAGCTCCCAATCTTCCTTAGTTTCCCCCTATATGACTACCATTCTCTTAACACTCCCCCCTACATGACCATCCTCTCTCTTCCTTATTCTTCCACATGATTTCGCAATCTTCTCCTCCCACTTTAATTCTCATTAAGGCATTCACATATTTAAATCACACAAACAAAAACCAGGGATACAACCAACGATGAATGTTAAGAATGAGTAGAGCAAACAATTGCATTAAGGTATGCATGGTAGAGTATCAAAAATTCAAAATGGGTTTAATTAGCTGGTAGATATAGCAAAGGGAAAGGTTAGAACAACAAATGAAATGTAGATACAAATATGTATATTCTAATAAGCACACAAATCTAAGACATGTTCGTGGAGGTTTAATCAATGACCGAATATGGCTGATTAGTGACTAAGCAAATTTGGTTAGGTTATGATTAAGGAATTCAGACTTAAACAATAGATTCAGTCTTAAACGGGACTTCAGGCTCAAACTAGATTTCATACTTAAAAATACAGATTCAGACTTCAAATGAGATTCAGACTCAATTAAATGAATTTTCTTAATACCAATACAAGGTCTTCTTCCATTTCTCTGAATCTCTCAATCCTCCTCATTTTCATATCCCTTTTTCCATCACTAATCTCATCACAAATAGAAACTGGTAAAAAAACTATGTGGAGATCAAAAAATTAGATACCCATGTGGTAGTGGACAAGGTTATGGTGATCCAAGATTTCAAAAATTCACTACATTTGATCATGCGCAAGAAACACTCATGCTAAATACCCAAACTGAAACTTACCCCATTGCTACTGTTGATTATAACAATCTTATCATTCTACTTAATAACAATCTTATCATTCTACTTCAGGTTCAAGGTTAGCCACTTCGTCGACAGCAGAAGATTGAAGTTATTAGTTGGAAAACAGTTAAGATGGTCGAAATATATTGCTGCATTGTGGTTGTGATAGCTGAGTGGCGACGAACAGTTTGGTGGTGGTTAAGGTGATCAAACTAGCAGATCCACTAAATCATATTACTGTAATGATGGGGCACACTAGTGGTCAAGATTCGATGATGGTGATGGCAGTGACTAGTGAGGATAAATAGGTGCTGGTTTTGACAGTGGCATAGTGGTGTTGCCTTAAATGTAAAAACTCAAGATCTGGAGAGATAATAAAGAAATGCAGGCAACAAGAGTTATTATGTGGATGCAACAAGTTGGTAAGGGAGCATATCTAATCTAACAGCAAAAAGACATAGAGTAGCTTAATATTGGAATCCTAAAAATAAAAAACTTGTAACATAATCACAACTTACGGGAAACTGATATTGGAAGCAAACACATGAAAAATAGAGAAATTACAAGAGTTTGCTACTTACATCCCTGAGAAAGCTAGAAATGCCGGCCGTTAAAAGACCTCCAAACTATATCAGAACCAAAATCAAGTAAAAAACTGAAAAGTCGAAGACAAAAAATAGAGGTGATTTTGTTATCATTCTCAATTCTAATAATCCAAAATCGCACTTACAACAGTGGGGTTTTGGTGATAGGAGTTCCAAGCAAAGCGGCTGTATGAACTGGAAAAATCTACAATTAAAACTCAAAACCAGGAATATAAATCCTAAGTTCAATTTAAAGAAAATGCATTCATCGATGTTAAAATTGATGCATCAAAGAATCAAAGAGAAAAATAATTGAAAGATAAGAAGAAGAATAAGAAGAAACCCTAGATTACCTTGAAAGAGCTTTGATCTATATCGGGTTGTCGCTCAACTGATTGAAACAAATATTCAAGTTCAACTAATTGAAACAAAACGAATAATATACTCTAGGTTGATTGAAAGGTTTTGCTCAATTGATCCTGGGGTTATTTGATGAGAACTTCAGCGTCTGATTTCGAGGTGCGAAAACCTTAAACGACAAGAAGAAGAAGAAAGGTTCTACAAATTGTGCTCTCTTCTTCGAGGAGGCGGGAAAATTCGCTTTTCTTTTTGGTGAAAGAGTCTCGCTCATTATTTCGTGATGGCGAGATAATTAGTCAATTTGTGGTCTCAGCCCTCTCAGCTCAGTGACAACTGATCGAACAAAATCAAGGCATCCATGATTCTCTTTAAATGCCACCGAAGGGCAGTGGAAAAATTACTGGTTGATTATATAAACATCCTAAGTTCGAAACTCATTGGTATCATGTGGGGATTAAAAAAAATGAAGACCAACCAGAAAAAGAACAATCATTTGCTTTTACGATTTTGTTGATATTTTGTTTTTTGTGAGCTAAGAGCAAGTCCATTGGATATAGGTAAATTTGGTCAAAAACCAAGCCAGGTAGATAGGTAAACTGTGTTTTGGACAGTGGAAAATTTATAAAACGGGTTAAACTGAACCGACCGAGCCAGGTTGTTGAGCTGAAACTTTTCAGGTTGAGCCGACCGTCTCAACCTGGTACGACAACGGCTATATTTTCTTTTCATCCCAACGACTATATTTTTTTTCCTATATAAATCTCCTTCTATTCACCAATTTTATAACACTCTCAACTTCTATCAATTCTCTATTTTTACAACAACAAAAAAATCTAATTTGTTCAACATATTAGTTATTTTCAGTAGTTTCATTCATTATATGGATCCTAATTTGGAAAATGAAAAAACACAAATGTTAGGGGAAATATGGTTCCAACAAGCTCAAGGGATTATGCAACAGATCGATCAAATGGATGAAGATTCAGACGATAAGAGAAGGATGACCAACATTAAGATACCATTATACTCAGGGCAAATATCGCGAGTTTCAGAACCAATAGTCGTATTGAAAAGAAGATGGACGTGGAGATATCGAAAGGAAGGACATCAACAAATGATGAGTGATTATTTTATTAATAGAAGTGTGTACTCTGATAAAGGTTTTCAACGTCGCTTTCGCATGCCACAACACTTGGCCATGCAGGTTATTGAAGAGCTTTGTTGGGTAAACCCTAAATTCAACTATCAATTTGATGCACTAAACATATGGGGACATAATCCTGAGCAAAATGTCACTGCAGCCTTAAGGATTCTAGGCTACGATGTGCCTACGGATGCCTGTGATGAGTACTGTCGTATGGTAAAAACAACAGCACACGAAAATCTCAAAATGTTTTGTGAAACTGTAGTCAACCATTTTGGTCCATGTTTTTTACGACAACCAACGCAAGATGATGTCGACCGACTACTAGTTGAAAACAAAAAGAGAGGCTTTCCCGGAATTCTATGTAGTCTTGATTGCATATATTGGTGTATGACATGGGTGTCCTTATGCTTGGCAAGGTCAATATAAGGGCCACCATACAAAACCAATTGTTGTGCTGGAAACGGCTGCTTGAGCCGCCTTAACTGTTCATTTTTAGTTTTTTTGTTGCCTGGTCCATCATATCCTTATGTATTTCCACTAACATTAACATTAACATTAAAATTACCATGCTACGATCCACCTATATTGGGTTGTGACGTTGAGGTTGTTTCTGGTGAAGAATAAGTAGACGAAGACCCTTAAGAAACGTTTAGCATTTCGTAAGGGAAGTGTTTTGGTACTTTATATCCATTCAACAGTTCGGGGTTAAACCGGCTCAGGTTTTTAAGGATGTGGAAACATGCTTCGTGTTTGAAACTCGAACCTTCTTTGCTTTGTCATTCATCTCGAGTTTTCCGCATATGCAGTTTCAACATTTATAAATTAGTTGTTACAACAACTTGAAAAAAGTTTTAAAGATCAATTAAATAAATTAAAATACAACTTACTATATCGGCTTCGGTATCACCATTTGCTCTATGGCGATTCACTTGCATCATCAAAGCTATCCAACTATTTGTGTCTTTGTTGATTGTATGAAAACGACCTGTCAACCCGAAATCGTCACGTTTACTTGAATTTCCAGTTTCCTGGTCAAGTTTTTTAAAAATCTTCCCCCAAAACGTTGAATGGGTTTGATGAACACCATTGATATGATCAAATGTAAATGTTACATAACCTGTGTAGATAGCTTTATCTTCTTCCATAATAAACCTTATATCGCGAGGCTTTCCCGAACTTGATAAAGGTTTTTGTGTTTGTGATGATTTGGTCATTTATTTCTTTATTTGAATTTTTTTAACACAAGTTGAGATCAAGAATTTGAGATAGAAAGATTAAGATAGAAGTGACAATAGAAGAATTTTTGAGTTGAGAAGGTGTGATTTTGGGCCGAGATTGACTCAACCTGAGACGCATATGGAAAATCCTCTGATTTGATGGTTTACCCATCCCACTGTAGAGCCATAATTGGCATTTTGGCCAATTTACCAATCCCATTGGAGTTGCTCTAACTACCTTCAAAACTTGCTACATGTATATTAGCTACCGACCAAGTTACAAGTTAAAAATGAATGGTTTTTTATCAACCCCTTATTTCAAATATATATATGCCTCAGTCGATCAACTAAGCTAAGACATAATACTAATTAGATACGAGCTATTAAATTTGCACCTACATCTTAATTAGGGCCTTCATCTTTACATAATGTGGTAGCTGTTTCTATAGCTATACGATAACAAAGATCTAAACCGTATATTTGCTACACAAGGAACCAAATAACATTGGTATATTAATAAATATCACAGATAATAAACTTTAAAGTAATTAAGATGACACATTAAGTTAATGTGGTTCGGTATCACTTATCTACTTCCACGGGAGGAGGTTGACGACTTTATTAATGGTGAGATCAGGACTATAAGATGAAAAATCAAGAAGACTCTCTTACTAAACCCTAGCCTTCTTCTTTACTCATAAATTATATGTTTTTCATCCTTATCTACTTCAGTATTTATAAACAAATTATGTATACACGATATTTTGATATCCTATGGTACATCAGAGTTGATACACACTTTCACATGGTTGGTCTCGTGTAGACACATTCCCTCGCATGGATATGTTGTACTCGCATATCCGCTTAGCTCGGATGTGCAGCGCTTGCGTGTGCTTCTAAGCTTGGGCGTGTAGCATGATAGACACACTTTAGTGTCTAATTTGCAGCTTAATTTCTAGTAAGTTAGTATTCGATTTTGCGTTTATTACGTGTTTTTATGCTTTTGTAGGTACATTAGAAGAATAAAGATTTGTGGAAAAATTGGCTCAAAAAGTGTTAAAGGCACTCGGGAAAATGGATTAAGGCACCCACACTTTGGATTGGGGGCACCCTTGGATCGGGCTGAGTTGGATCGGGCCAACCCAGCGAGCCAACTCAGCGAGTCGGATCGGCCAACTCATCGGGACAGTTCTGTACACTCAAGTTCAAGTAATTTTTGAGTTGTTTTCGGCTCCAAATTTTCCCACACGCTAGAAGATATCTCATACAAGTCATAAAACGTGAATAGATAGCAAAGAATGCCGAGAAATCTGCTCGGGAATGTGATTTTGTCCGAAAAAAGGAATCACTCTTTGATTCGGATTTGGGAAGATTCTAGAGAGTTTTGGAGAGTTCTATTAGGTTTAGAACTCTCCCTAGGGTTTCTATAACCTATATAAACCAAGAGAAGCCAAGAAAAATCATCAGGCAGCCCTAGAGATTAATTCAGAAGAATTCCGGCCACTTCCGGTAACCGCCGATCACCTGCTGGTGCATCGCCGGTACTGTTCTTCATCAGCCTTCATCGGAGAAGAAAGAGAAGCAACATCTGTATTCGTTGTTGTTCCACCGTTACAGCTCTGCTCCTGTTGCCTTAGCTTTTAAACCTTTGTTGCTTAGAACCCTTTCTGTAACAGCTGAAACCTGTTATGTAACACTTATAAACGTATCTGTTCAGCTGTTGCACCATTATTTCACCTTGTAATCAACTTTTTGAGCAATGAAAAGATCTTTTGAGCAAGTTTTCTTCACCATGAGCTAAGTTTATTTACTGGGATGATGGAGGAGGTTTTTCTCTCAATTTTATGTGGTAAGTCTATTTTTAATTAATTATTTACAATTCTTTACTTGTTAAAATTGCATAGTTTCGAAATAGAAAAAACGGTTTTCATTCAGTAGTGGTGTTTTTATTTGATGGGTCATGCTGGGTTGACAACCTCTGATGTCCCATGCTTGTGATTTACCTCTACTTGTTTGCATAAAACCTATTTTGGCAATATTTGAGTTTAATTTATTTAAAAGAATTACATAATTAATCACATAAATTGTTAGAAATAACTGAATCTTGATTCCTGGTTTTCTCCATATATTCTAAAAATCATCTCTAGTTTATTTTCCTGATTTTTAATTAATTATACTAAGTCCATTATTTTCTAGAATCATTACCTTCATAAGTTCGAGAATCGAACACTTTACTTACCACTTTTAAAATAACATCAATTTTTGGCGCCGCCGACGCGGACTTGTTTTTAGGTTTAGGGTTTTTGATTTATTTTTAGGTTTTTATTTTTAGTTTTATTATTTTACTTTGCTCTATTTTACGTTTCTTTTTGTATTTCTCTTTTTGCTACAGGTTGGATTTTGGATCGAAAAGAGAGTACGCCAAAGTTTTGGAATTAAAGCTAAAGACTTGGAGTTAAAGGGAAAAGCTTAAAGAACGAAAAAGAAGATCGAAGATTTTATTTTTCTTAATTAGATTTTTAGTTTATTTTAATTAGTTTTAATTCGTTTAGAAAATTGTATTAGGTTTTTATTATTTCTGTAATTTTTCTTTTATTTTCGGACACTTTTTGGACTTTCTTTTGGACATTTTTGGACATTTTATTATTTTTAAGCCCTACGGAAGGGTAGTTTTAAATATCAAACTGTGTGCAGGGAAGGACGACAATTACGATATTGTCTCGGCCCCTCGGGTTCGCACACTATTGAAAAGGATATTAGTGGCCCGAGTCGACTTCAACGGTTCATCGCCCGTCTGGTACGGGAGGTAAACTGGATTTTTATTACTTTGATGTAAAAATTCACCTCCACCATCAGTTCTTATTACTTTGATACAACATTGGATTTTTCTTCAATTTCAGATTTGAACTGGAAAAAAAACTTTCTTGAAATATGACTTGTCAAACAAAGGAAAAATCCAACGAAATTTGGAAAAATAATCTATCTACTGACACAATATTTGTACCCGTAAATTGTAATTACATGACTTGGACCCTAGAGATCCATATGTAACAATTCCAAAGGTTAAGAACTACAAATGCTAGATAATTTGAAAGGTAGCTTGTTACTTCTACCTAATTGACAGTCACTACAAAAATCAGGAGATTTAACAACAGAAGGTAAAGATAATAAACTAGAAACATGTTACAAAGTTTTAAAAGAAGGACTCTAGTCTTATGTGCCACACTTCAGAAGATATGGCAGTTGTGGCACCAGAAAGAGCCTTCTTTTCTGAGTTGTGAATGAAGTGAAGAGGATAAAGAACATTATTGTGAGGGCCTTGCAAAAGAATCTTCCCAGTTGACAAGTCCTTCACATAAAAACCATCATAATTGAAAGTTATTGAACAATTATTTTCTGATGTGAACTTGTGAATATAAAGTAAGTTTTGAGTAGCATTTAACACAAAAAGAACATTATTCAAGTTAAAATTATGGTTTGGTGATTTTAAAGAAAAACCAGTGTGAGTGATCATACCTTCCTCATTTGCAGCCTGTATTTGATCAATGCCTTCATAAGGATAAGATATACTTACAATTCAGACTCATGAGAGGTTATGCGATTATTAGCACAGATGTCAACATACCAAGGATTTTTCCCTATGATATTTGCAGAAGCCAACATAGCAGACAGATGATTTGGTGTATGAACATCATGATAGGTAAAGTTAAGCCTATATCTACATTCCAATGCACCATGACCAACTTTGCCACAAATTAGATAAGGAGTTGTAGTAGGTTGTACATCCATAGGTGGTCTAGAAGCAGATACATAAGGAGCAGAACCAAATCCTCTTCCTGCCAAGAAAGGATTCCTCTACCAAACTGAAAAGAGCCAGATATAGCACCACATCTACCATAAATATTCATAAAACCACTAAATCTTGGAAAATTACCCCAAACATAAGATCTAGATGAGTTGAATTGAGCAACAAATGCTCTATTGATATACTCGATGAGTAAAAAATTATTTATTTCACTAACAACAACTTCTTCACTAAGTAGGTTATTATGAAGTTCAATACAAGAAATATGAGGGTATTTATGTCTCATTGAAGTTACAAAAGGAATGTAGTCGAATTAAGAGCAACTAGAGTAACTACAACTAATTCCTTTTTAGAAACTGTCTCACCGGCAGCAACAAGTTGATCAGATAAAATTTTGATTTCATCAATCAAAGTAGAAATAGATTTGGTACCTTTTTTTATAGATAAAAGCTTTGTGCGCAATTGATAGAATGAGTTGAAGAAGATGAAGCAAACCTTTCCTCAATGTTTGTCCAAAGATGATGGGAAGTAGGAGAAGTAGCAAAGTGAGCAATGACAGTATCAGAAAAAGTGGAGTTAATTCACATGATGATAGTAGAATCCTCATCGATCAAATTTGTGTAATTTAAATTTTTAACACCATTAAGTTGATTCCTTGGATTAGTAAACTGATCTGGAAGCATGAGATTCTTCCACGTAAGAAAATTATCCTCTTTCAATTTTAGAGTACAAAATTAGTTAATTGATTTAAAGGAACTCTAGCAATGGAATTTGCAGTAGGATTCTAGACGATGAAAACTCATGAATCATATAAAAACCTAGATTTGAAAACAAAAAAAAATCAATAAAAAAGATAAAGAAAGCAGCGGAAAGATCAAGATCGAATAACCCTGAGATGATAGATTGGTAATCAGTGAAAAAAATGATGAAAAATAACAAAGAGATTGAAAGAAAAAAGATCAAGAAAATGATCTCTATATTGATATGAATTAGAAAGAAAGATTCGTTACATTAACATAACCAACAACCACTATTCAAGCAAAATGATTACAGACTAACATATATTAATGGAATATAAATCAATGCTAACTTACACTGACACAAGAACCAATAAAAAAGTGACAACACATATAATAATAAGACCACTAATAAACTACCTACACATAAAAGTCTGTGTAAACACAATGTAAACAGTTTTAACTGCTATTAAGGAATACCAAAATTAATAAAAGTGGGGAATGTATAAGTCTAGCAAACAATAGATTATAGATGTGAGTACAAATGAAACAAAACGAACAGAGAATACCATTTGAATCATTGGTATCCCACTCGGATTCCATAGGTCCATCTTAATAATCATCATTCACCTACTCTAAACTAGATAATACATATTTAGTTAGAAATTGGATAATCCTTAATCCTAAAATAATGAATTAGTATGGGGAATTCCTCCAACCCAGCTTAAGCTTGTTGCATTAGAAATATCGGCTAACCACTTCGAAAATACCATCTCACACAGTCTATCGAATGGGTTTAGAGTTGATAGATCTGGCGGAGTAAAGACCAAATAAAATTCCTCATCTTCCAAATCAAAGGTTACAATCAACCTTGATTTATAATGAAGCTCATGAAGTGAATTCTTTTACACACATATTGGCGCACAAGTAATTAGGTTAATAAAAAGGACTTAAGATCAGATTCTAATATTAACTTAAATACATACATCCTTTACTCACCTATCAAATAATAGTAAAGAAACTCATCGATTTCAATTAACAATAACATTTTTAATTTTATCTAATATTTTTTCCGTCTTATTAAAGTTGAACATATATATTAATTTAATTTTTAATATAAAATATAATAATATCGTGAAATTTATTTCAACAAAGCAACTGATATCAATGTTAGTGAATTAGATAACCGTACCATTAAATTAATGTCCAACAGATTTTTAACTTCTCATCTGTATCTAATCCATTAATGTATAAACCGACGGGACATTCGTTTACAAAAAACGGATGGGCCTGTTCGAATCCGCATCCGCAGATACAATCCCAAACGCTCATCCTAAATGGGCTTTGTTTTACGCTTGCCCCAACCGAAAGGTTCTTAGGAGTAGGTTTACACTGGAACCCGACACTTAGGAGTAGAAAAATACACAAAACACTTTCTCGTTTCTTCTACTTCTGTAGAAACGATTTGACTCTTTTCTCTTCAGCTACTCTCTTTCTATCTGTGTATATCTTCTTTTCTATGGAATTTTAAAAATTAGGGTTTCAAATTGTACACAAAAATTATTAGGGTATTATTCATTACAGTGGTAGGTAGTATCAATGGCTGGTATACTACGATCTTCTAGTGCTCCCAAGAAAGGTTACCCTTCTCAAGAACTCCTCGACGATCTTTGCAGGTTCTTTATTTTACTAATTTTTCTTCATTTCTTGTTTTATGTCATAGAATTTTTTTTCATTTTTTTTTGCTGGGGATGTTGTATGTTTCTTGATCTGTTGATTTATAGTTAGGTTTATGTACAAGATCATGTTTATTTACTTGTTTTATCAAGTGGAATTGAAACGATATATGTGCATATAGATTTCACGATTCTACATAACTACAGTGATACAAGAACTAAGGAAATAAACACTCGTGTAATGCATTTTGGTGTATGGAGTTTTTGTGTTGGTTTTGAGGGAATTTGTTGTATTTGTGGTATTGGTTATGAGATCATTGCATTTTTGCTACTTGTTATGAACTTTTGGTGGCATGTTATGCTGATTCAAGTGTTAGAGCTGGTTTTTTAACAAGTTGAAATTATAGTGGTTAGGTTTTGTTGATCAAAGTGGTCGTTAATTTGTATGTTTCTTTTTATGTTGATTTAAAGTTAGGTTTATGTACAGGATCAAGTTTATATGTTGATTTATCAAGTGGAATCAAAACAACATGTTTGCATATTTCATGATTCCACTTAATCACAGTGAAACAAGAACCAAGGAAATAAACACTCGTGTAGTGAGGGCATTTAGTTGTATGGAGTTTTTGTGTTGGTGTTGAGGGAATTTGTAGTATTCGTAGTTTTGGTAATGAGCTCATTACATTTTTGTTACTTGTTATGAATTGTTGTTGGTGGCATGTTATACTAATTCAAGTGTTAGAGCTGGATTTTTAACAAGTTGAAATTATATTGGTTAATTTGTATAAGTGATTTTTTTTTCTTTTGTTTTTTGTGCAGTCGATTTGTTTTGAATGTTCCAAGTGAAGATCTTGTAACATTTGAGAGGATGTTGTTTCTAGTGGAGCAAGCGCATTGGTTTTACGAGGACAATTCTGTGGAACAAGATCCGGAGTTGAAGTCATTTTCTCTTAGGGAATTTACATCTCTGAGTATCCTTTTGTGTCAAATGTAGTGTTTTATTATAATTTTGTGGTATTTAAATAGTCTTGAACTTATTAGTATTCTGTTAAGTTTTACCTTGACTTGTTATAGTGTTTCGTAGCTGTGATGCTCTCAGACCTTATACTGCACACATAGATGATATTTACAACGACTTCAACAAGTACAAGGTCAGAGTTCCAGTAAGTGGAGCTATCATTTTGGATGAAGCTTATGAACGGGTATGTTTGATACTGCAGGAAACTACTTCTTTTACAGGAAGTGGGTCCATTATTTCTACGTGTTGTTAGTTAATGAAGTTGATATTGACATTTTTACGAGGGTTTAATCTTATACATGTATTTGGCCCATATAGGTATACTAGTTCTAACTTCGGTTAGGTAGAAGCACCTGTATGTAATGAATTATAGATGCATGCACCCAACTCTCAGCAGATATACAAGTTTAAAAATAGTAAAAATAGTAGGATGTTGGATATTTTGTTAGGAAAAAAGTGTTTGGTCTTACGTCTAAAGCATATTTAAGTGACTCTTTTTTAAGAACTTTGAGAAGACATAGATTAATCTAATTGACGAAAACACTTAAAGTAGGTGATCATGTTCCAACTGTAGTTGTCAGTTGCCAATAAGAATATGGTTTATTGAAATAAGGCACTTATACTTTCTTTCCCATGTTAGTTCCTTTTCATCCTATACTCCCATCATATGCGCTAGTTTCACCTCCTGGATTAGAAACACCCTCATCTTTATGTTGCATTTGCAGTGTTTACTGGTGAAAGGATGGAAGTCTGGTGCAAGCTGGAGTTTTCCTCGCGGGAAAAGGAACAAAGATGAGGAGGACCACACATGTGCTGCCCGAGAAGTAATCATTCTTGTGTAACTATATGTCATGTTTCTTTTGCAATATCCAACGGTTATCATATTTGTGAAATTAAACTAGTTTCTAAAAAGACTCCCTTTGTATGCTCCATGGAATTTAAATTCGATGTTAACTGAAAAGGACCTATTTTCTATAAGCTCGTATTCTCTGTTTCTTTAAGTTCAAAGGAGACAGGAACAAAGATCTGGTCGATGAATCATAACCAGACTATTAGAGTGTGACTTATAGTTACCGATCTGTGATGTAGATCATGTGGCTTTAGAGGATCATTCCCAGTTTGTTGTAACGGCTGAGATGGTCGTGCAGTTGTTATTGAAATAATATATACATGTTTATAGAGTCCATTGATCAATACCATTTTGTTTAATTCCTTAATGTTGCATACAGCTATTTCATAGTTATCAAATTCAGACTTACATCATAACATTTCAGGCTGATTGTTGTAGTTGAGGAATATTTATTATGTGATGGATATGCACCTTCTCTTGATTACAGGTGTTGGAGGAAACAGGTTTCAATACCTCAAAACTTTTGAACTTGGATGATTTTATTGAAGTGACAGTTGGAGAACAAAGGGTGCGCCTCTTCATAGTCGTTGGCGTTAAGGATGATACTGTTTTTGCACCACAGACCAAAAAGGAGATCAGTGTATGTGTCCATTTTCATGTTAAAATTTTATTTGTTCAGAAATTCTTTGTTTGGAAAATGTGATTCTTCTAGAGACAATCATTACATAAAATGAAAGTACCTGCAAATGAAAGTAGATATTTTCGCATTCCTCTTTATGACTAAGAAAACTGGATATACTTGTAAAGCCCTTGTTGTACTTCTTTTTGATACACAGGAAATTTCGTGGCACCGAATTGACGACCTTCAGCCAGCATATACTGATGTAGTATCTCGTGGGGTCAATGGCATGAAGTTGTACATGGTTGGACCATTCTTAGGGTGAGTATGCAGCCTTTTTAAGTTTGATGGACATCTTTAAGCCTTTTTTTATTAGCTGATCCTCGTCATTTATTTATCTCCATGCAGGCCTCTGAAATCGTGGATATCCAAGCATCGACCTAAAACTAAAAGATCGGATTCATCCCCTAAAGGTTTGTCTTTACCCCATTTCCTCAAGTGTTTCTTATTATTATGGACTTGAAACGTTTGGGTTTACAAGGTTTACCCAAAAATTTGGAGCTAATAGCTATATATAAATGAGGTAATAAACGCTATTTTATAAAGCTTGGGTTAAATTTTGCAGGAACAACCTGTGTTTGGAAGGCAAAGCTGAACCCTACAGTTAGTCCTCCAACAGCAATACCCGAGATGACCCTGACTGCTAAACCACCTGTATTACCTGAAACTCGTGAACCTGAATCTCGCCCTGGGAAAAGCTTCAGAAGTTTCAGGATGGACACTGCTTCAGTTTTACGCGCTATGGAAGCTGCTTTTGTTGATTAACCAACCGCGACAAGGGATCTGTGATTAGTCTTCTTTGTGAATCCTATCAACCCAAATAGTTTCTCTTACTTAAATTAGTTTCTGATGAGCCCCTTCTATACTATTAACAATGCAGCGGGTCTTCATCAGCAAGCAAATTGAGTCTTAGGAGCCTTTTAGTGTAGATTTTGTATAAAATCTTGTAGAGCAAAATCTAGGTGTTTCTGCATGGTGGATGTACTTTGTCGTACCAGATTGTTTAAAATGTAGCTAGTTTGACTAATTAGGATTCTCTCTGACCTCCAGTGGAATGTATTTTACTTATGACTTTTGTTCTGGTTAGACTATGCCAGCGGTGGAATTGTATCACATTTATTAGTTTGTCGAACAAAAAGAGACCTTGCTATATAGTTTGTAGTTTGTTAAGTATTGCTGGCTGTGAATTTTTTTCAAGCTTGAAAATAAAAGGTCCTTTTCTTTCAGATTTTTCAAGGCGAACATATAGGCTAAGCAAATTTCAACTAGTTTGACTCATCAGAATTCTTTCTGATCTAAGTTCAAAGTTACAGGTACTGTTGGCTGCGAACTGTTTCTTAGATAAAATGTCTTTTCTTCTTTACACAAACTTTAGTTTTTGTTACCATCTCACAGACTAAAATGCCACATTACACCCGGGTATAAAATTTCTAATAGAATGGTTGATATGGGAGGGAGTGTCCCATAATAGAAGAGAAAGAAAAAGACAAGGACACTCGGGGAGGAGTGCATCAGCCATGAAAGCTCACAGCTCGACCACAGAAATAGATTCCCAGAATAATACTTATAATATTTTACCATCATACAATCTAAGAGTTCAGTAGAGTAGTTGCAAGTAAACCTTCTATTGCTTAGTTTCCGATATATCTGCCAAATGTACCTAAACAAAAAGTTCATGACAGGACCAAAAAAGGAGCTTCCACAGTAAATCAGATTCTAAGGTGTTTCTGCTTTACTCTTTGCACTCTCTTCTATATGAACGGATGATTTTGATGGCAGTGGCATAGGAACTAAAGATGTTGTTGGAACCTCAGCCTGTGCTTGTGCATTGGATGGGTTTTCCTGGACTGGTGCTTGAGACTTCGCTGGTGGGTCTTCGACCTGGTCTTGTAACTTCGCTGGTTGGGAAGGAAGTGGTGAAACTGTCGATTCCTCTATTAAAACAAGTGGTCTTGGCTTGTGGTGAACAACTGCAAAAACTGATAGTTCCTCTATTTGAGCAGGCAGTGTTTCCAATTGTGGGGGAGGGACCGTGAAAATTGGTGGTTCTTCTCTCCGAACAGGTGGAGCAGCAAACACGGGCACAGTCTGCCTGACACAAACAGGTGGCGTGCCCATCAGCGGAGGATGGCGGTGAGCTTGAGGAATTGGAGGAGCAGAGAAACATGGAATCGATGTCCTCGTTGTCACTGGCGGAGCCATTCCATGGTATGATGGCCTGAAATGGCGCATAGGAATATAAGGTGCAGCACCTGCTGCAGGAAACATTTGCGGCCGAACTCCACGACTTTCGGTTGGTTGGCACCTTGCTGTTTGGGTATCATTAGGCACAGTGTGCACTGGTCTATTTCGTGGAGCTGATTTTGGACGGATCAAGGGTAGTATTCTTGAGGTGGTGAGAGGAGGCTGTGCACTAGAAGGTCTCAGATTTTGCATCGGAAATTTTCTAGGGAAGGGTGATTGACCATTAGGAGAGTCTGCCATTGCTAGTTTTTCTTTCAAGCGGTAGTTCAGTAATGCTCGGGCTATGGTAATCTGTTCTTGCTCATCGTTGGTCTCTGCCTCTGATGATGAGCTTGCTGCCTGCTGTGCCACTGCCCAGGAAAACATAAGTGTCATATCAGTAAATTGGAACTCTCATAAAGGAGACTAAAACGAAAAAAACGATTGACCATCATCTCACTTAAGTTATCATTGTCAAAAACCTTAATAATTTCAGTAAATTGTAACAGCATAGAAATGTCATATTAAAATTTAGCCACTAGAAAAACAGGGTCCTGGGGCCAACTGCGTTTGCAAGCCAACAACACAGTATAAGAGTCCACGCGGAAAGATTTAGAATGCCAGATGCTTTTGAGGGTGAAAAACACAAATTCGAGGACGAGGCAAAGAAGCAAAGACTAATTCAATCGAATTACCCCCAAGGACAGTGCGCCAATGTCTGCCAATAACTATTGATAGTTTATATGCATGGTAATTCTAATATTACACGGGGCATGAAATGATGTCAGTTTAAGAATCTCCTGCTAGATTGAGTAAATACCCATTAAATCCTATCAGCTATAGTGCAATCTATTGATATTTGTAAGAACTTACATTGTTTTAGAGCCGACCATGCTGCCATCGCTGCATTCTTCTCGGCTTGTTTCTTGTTTTTTGCTGGTTCACCTGTAAATATAATTCCAGCAAGCTCCACATTGCACGTAAATACAGGTAGGTGTCCAAGCCCAGACCTGAAGGGTGTATACGTTGGTAGCGACGCACCAACTCTTTGTGCGATTTCTTGTAACAAGTTTTTGTAAACACCTGTCTCATCCTATACATTTAACAACAACAAGAAGAATAAGATTATTAGTGTCAAAGGTATAAACCTGTCAAAAAACTCAATCCTAAATAACATGGTTCTCAATTGAGTAATCTTCATACATGGCATTGTTCATTAAGCTAGTGATGAAATAATAAATGCAGATAAGACTCTAACTTTGTCCCTCCGGTGTTCACAAATTGTAATATATTGATCAACATGAATAGACAATGCACTAACAACGGTAGTACTAAGAAAACCTCCGGTAAACTTTCATATTTATTTCCATATATAAACTCATGTAACCCTCATATAAGGGGGAAATTACAATTCCACTCGAACCAGCTGATTACTCAACCAACAAACAATCCATCCCTTTCCTGATACCACCACGGTAACACTCAGAGCACTCAAATATAATTCTCACTCAAAAAAGGGTTTTCAAAAAAATCAGGAAAAATTAGTTCTTTCCATAAATGTTAACAATACCCAAGTATGAAAGCTAAAAAGGAAGGTAATAACCCAATCATATGAACTTACTAAGACAGACTATTAGAAGTGAAAACGAAACCCTAATAACAAAAAGAGATAGAAAAAGAAAGGGCAGGAACTCACCAAGATCCTTGCAGCTAAAGAATGAGAAGGACCTCTATGAGAAAGAGAATTAAGTGCAACTTCAGCAGCAGAATGTTCAGCTTGTCTTAGGGTAGTACAAAAATTAGGGCTTTCAAAGATCTCATTATTAAAGTTAACAGTAGCTTTAAATCTAGGTGCATGATCAGGACCTTCTCTTATACATGAATATGATGGTAGATTAAAACAACTCCTTTGTGCCAGCTCTTGTAGCTGGTTCTTATACATCTCTTCCTATCAAAAATCAAACCCACATTCAATTTCAAACAACCAAGCTAAGCTAAACTAAATCTATCCCTGGGGTTTGAAGACCCCCAAGGATCTCAAATGCAGGAATGATTAAGGGGTTTTGGGAGATCAAAAAGTGTTTTTTTTGTTAGGGTTTTTGGTCAGAAGAGAAATAGAGGTTGGGGAAAAATCTTAGGAGTAGAGAGAAGAAGGAAGAGGAAGAGGAAGAGGAGGAGGAGGAGTGAAAAGAAAAGGGACCAAAGTTGTTTTTGTTTTCAATGTTTTTCTGTTTAGTGGGGGTTAGTGGTGTGTGTTGGACTCTGAGTAAGTGAGTGAGTGTGTGAATATTTTTATTTTATTTTAATTTAATTTATTTTTGTTGATGATATCCGCAGCGTACATATATATTCATGTAAGGGGCACAGGGCTTTGTGACAGTGGACATGAATCCACTTGTGGAATACAAATGGCCAAATGGAGTATTAAGTTGGATTTCTGAGTTTATTTAGTAGGATTTCTTTGGGACGTAGTATTAAGTTGGATGAAACACTTATGTGGTCATCAGTTTTTTTTGCTACTTATTAGTTCACAATCGATTTTATTGGCATGTTATTACGAGTGTAATGTTACGCAAATAACAAGTGGTAGTTGGTTATATTTATTTATTTGATTTGAGTACATGATATTAGTGGGTATTAGTGAGGAAGATTAGAGAAATTAATATTAAGGGGGCTAAAAAACAATTTATAACCATGCAGGAATTTGTTGGACTGTATACTAAATTATAGGTCAACTAGATATATAAAATAGATAATAAAATTAAGGGTGATAATATATTTTTTAAAATTTTAGGGGACTAGAACCAGGGTTAGTCAATTTTTGATTCCGCCCCTTGATGAGAGTTGATGTCAAAGTAAGGAGTCTGGTTTTAAACTAGTGACCTTTGGAAGAAAACACAAATTTCATATTTGGTTTGACTGTTTTTCATTTCGTTTATAATTTTTGTTCCCCGTGTAAATATGGGAACGCTGAGTTTGGTTTTTATACCACAAGACCGAAGGCACTACTAAAAAGCTTACTTTTACAGGATCTGTGTGAAACTTTTTTCCTGTGTATAAGTTTTTTCAGGAAAAAATGTGTGTGAACGTTATGTTGGAAGACTCGGTGCACACTATCAAAAAACTTACTTGTACCTGTAAACCCTTATAAAGTTGGTATATGCCAAATATCATAAGAAACGTATTCAATTTGAATATTTATTAGATTAATCTAAATGGCCCTTTATTGGTGGGTCAACTCTAAGACCCAACTTAATATTGTCCTCAATTGCATGGATGACGACCGTACGTGGATCTGGTGTTTTAATTAGATTTTCTGATTATCGAAATTTATTAATCAAAAGAAATATTGTACTTTTTTACACTTATAATGGAGTAATAATCATAAATTTTTTATTAAAATAATAGTTTTTGTGTTACAGATTTTATGCACCCAAAAATGACTTTTTCTTCGCAATTCTTGTTATGATGAACAGTCAAGGTTTCATCTGTAGTGGTTATATGGTCCCACATCGTAATTAGTAAGACCGTTAGTGGTAGGTACGTGGCAATGTTCTGGAAGATTACAGTTGACCCCACATAATAATAATTCGTCTTTCACTTTACACCCGCAGCTTTTACTCGTCTCCTCTCTAGTCTAGTCTAGTCTACCAGTAGGACTCACATCACACCACACGCTTCCAGTAATACTGGGTTTTACATAAAGCCCAATACAGCTAAGTAGTCTTTAGTATGGGCCTTGAGGTTCGGTAAAGAAATGAAACTGAAAAGTGAAAAGAGGATTGGATATTAACAACTACTGCTATTTCTTAATGAGATTAATAAATAATAAGGTTGCTTGATGGGCTTAGTTGACTATGTAAGTGCTAACGTTCTTGGGTATCTAAGCTTTGGCTCATATTTTCTTCCTTTCATTAAGGCAAAGCAACTTCTTTTTTGATCGATCGCAAAGCAACTACTACTCTCTTGAAGAATTTTTTGTAGAATGTCTGGATATATTTCGAGAAGTTATCTTTCAACTTAATCAAATCAAACAAAAAAATAATTTTATCGATACGATTTTAGAATGATTTATAAGTGTAATTAAATAAACTTTTTATTTTATTTCTGATCTTTAAAATTGATTTCTGATTCATATCCAAAAATAATATAAAAATCCAGTTCTGTGTGAAACTAAAATGCTGTTTTGACACCTTGTCTAATTCCTGAACATTATGTATAATACCCTAAACCCAGTGGATATCCCACTTGTATAAAAAAGATCCCGTTGTGGAGACATTGACGTGAGGGCATTATGCAAATCCATATCAACCAATCGAGTGTTGGTTTTGTTAGGTTTGATATTATTCTGTGTCTGTTTAATTTTTCACATCTCAAGAAAGATAAAGATGTCGACATTTAGCACTCTGACGGACCGGGGGGATTTTTTGAAATCGTTAAAAAGTAGATAGTCACAATATATGCCCATAATTGCTAATGACTTTTCAAACATGTCACTGTTATATCCAATTCACTGCAACCTATATCTAGTGACTCACCGTTTAATAGGATTATCCCACACCACCCTATTTTCAACATAAGCTTTCACCAAAAATATCACAATAAAAAACGTCACCTTTATTGATTCGTATCAGTAGATTGCGTGAAGACGGATTATAAAATTTTAATTTTTCTAGTAGTGTAGATTATAATCATTCAGTATTAAACATATATCTTATTTAAAAATGATTATAGTGTCTATATAAGATATACATCGGCTGCATCGCAGGTGTGCGCATTCTGCCCCAACTTATAAATTTATGGAGATTAGTACTGAATTAATTAGTAGTAGATAATGAACTAAACATGTTTAGATTTGTTTATCCATTTCATTACGGAAGAAAAGTAACCAATGAATAGAGAATCTTGACCTTATACCTGGAATGTCCGAATAAACCATAACAAGTTCACCTCTAACAGTTAAAATTTTCCTATATTTATAAGAAATGATTCCAAACAGAACCTACTTTCTTTAAAAAAATTGATCATAGCCATTTTCCTAGCTACTTCATAATCTAATGAAGTTTGTGCTGAACCACATGCATGACATGTGCTAATTTCACTTTTTAGGAGAAATGTAAATCTTAAGATCCTTAATTTCAGATTACCAAGCATAATCCATTATTAGATGATTATTATGCTAAACAAACTTAATTAACAACGTTGTAAGCTAAACTGTCATGACCCCCGTTGTAAAGTCTTTGTTCAATTGTTCTTTTGAAGTTGTTTACAAACAGGGGAACAGCTTATTTGCTTAATCAAACACGCGACAGCCAATAATTCTGATTAATTAATATGTTAAATATAAATATTAAGATTGAGTTAGCAGCAAAATGCAAAAGTACTCAGCATATGAGTTATACCCGTGCTCCTGCAGTTTTTGGGCGTTTTTTTATTAAAATTATATCACAAAAACAATCATATGTACCATGTTACGTACATAAAATATAGCGCGCGACTAAAGTTTGGCAGCCGGGAATATTGAAGTTTTCACATGACGATTTCCTGGAAGATGTAACATACTCTTGAACCGATGAGAACGAACGACTGTCAGATGAAAAAAAGAAGAAGTGATAAATAGCTTTGAATGACGAATATGGAAGATTGTTATGAATGTATTGCGTGTGCCAAAATACGAGCTTGTGCACTTCTACTATTGGCGCAATGTCACAATTATTTGATTTCGTCAATGTATGAAAATGCTACGGAATTTAGGCCAATGGGCATTTGTAACCTACGCTTGTTTTTTTTTTCAGTCCATATCAATGCAATAAATCTTGATTATATTATATGAACGATTTCGTCTAATAACACTGAGAACCAAAAAAATGATTCGAGATGCATATGTCCTGAAGTTTTTGGTGCGATGGAAATTGTAGGCGAGAAAGAAAACCTAAAGCAATTCGTTGATTGCACAGTACAAACGCAAAATGTGACCAAACTACAAGAGAAGAGATAACGCGTTAGAGGGCTGCTTTGAAATTTTGTTGCGTCAGTTGACACCCAGAGTCATGAGCTTTCATTGGCTCAACTCAAATGTTTCATTTTGTCAATGAATACCACCATTGATGCTCCAATAACGCGGCCGGTGACTCGATGACTTTTGCAGCTTATACCGCGTTTTTGTTTACTTGTACGATGAAATCAAATCAAGGTATTTAATTCTGATGCTGGAAAAGACTAGGTCACTAAAAAAAAGTTTAGGGTCACTTTGAATTTATTAGGTGGAAGATTATTAAGTTGTTTTAATCACATGGGCAGTTCTGGATCAGAATTGCAATTTTGACAACAAAATGCAGCAGGCTTCTCTGATAACGGCACATTTTTAAAACCGTGAGCCAGAGCTTGAGGTCACCAGGCATATTTTCGGTAAAAAGAGGTGGGTAGAAGACAGTAGAACCGTTCCAAAGCTAGCAAGCTAAGTTTCAAGGTTGGATTTAGTAATGGTGCGTTTGGTTGTTAGGTTTTCAAAAGTTGATTTTTGAGGGTCATGGTCATGGCATCCAAACTCTGAGATTGTAAATTTGAACATCCAAACAAATCATATAATTATGGGTAAAATCAAATACCGAAAAAAGAAAGTAATAAACAAGAGATTACGCGTAAGAAGAATAATTTGAACTTTTGTTGTTGCGTGAGCTGAACTCTAAGAGTCAGTAACTTTCATTTCATTTTGTCAAACAATACCAATGCTAATACATCAAGGTCGTTGTTAATCAAATGTAAATGACTCAACTACACATAATACAAGTTGTATTAGGCCCAAAGGTGGGCAATCCAAAATCCTCTATTGACTGTCATATCATCACTGACAGATAACCAGATGTCGCTTCATTTGTAATTCAGCCTGCTCTGATTGACACTACAAATTTAGCTGAGGGTAATTTTTAAAAATAAACCGCTTAAAGTTATTTTTGAATAATATTTCCCAAAAAAAACAAGTACAGTAAAATGTTTGGATTCATAAGGATATCCACCATTTTACGGCAATTCCCGTTCTCCACTCTGAAACCGTAGTCTAACCCGGCCATTGAAATTTATTCCGGCAGGGGATTGTTCATTATGGAATAGTCATTTTCAGAACTTCAAAGTCAAAAAAGAAGTTAATTATCAAACTTTAAACTTTATTCTACTTACCCAAATTTTCATCTCAAACCCCACATTCACAGAATTGATAGAAAGAAAAGTTCATCAGTACAGAGTACTACTACAGTGAATACAAAATCAAAATTTTAATAAATCCAATTTTTTTTCATTAGAATTACTATATTCCCCTCAAATTACACAATAAACCCCAAATTAAAAATAAAAACCAGCACATAATTGAAATTTAAAATTTCATTCATTCTAAATTCTAATACTACAATAATCATAATAATAATTACTTCAAAAATTCCAATATTTTCTGTGATAATAATAATAATAATCATAAGTTAATAATAATAATGATGCTAAAAAGTTAGGTTTAGATCCATTATACGATCAGCTTGATCAGATATTTTATAGATTTAGATTTAATCTTCAAAACCAGTTTTCTCCCAAATAGCATTTCTAACTCTACTCAAATCTCTACCTTTAAGAGTTCTTCCAATTCCTTCATGAACAGAAAATGAAGCAGCACAAACTCTAGTTCTTGCAAACTGTTTTGCTAAAAACTCATGAGGAGGTATTCTCTTATTACCACAACCTTCATCATCACCGTCAGATTCATCATCATCATATACTTGTTCCCTCCTCTGTTCTTGTCTTAGTATCTTTGCCCAATCTGGTACATTCACTGGTAACGATCCAGTTGTTGTAGTCGTACTCAAACGATGATGATCAGCAGTTGTTTTCGACGATTTCTTACTACGAATCGGTTTCTTATGCTGATGATCAGATGAAATATGATGATGGTTTGATGAACTCCAGATATCCGATTCATCGAATTCAAACATAGTCGCCATTGTTACAGATTTGAATCCTTTTGATCGAATCAAACAGTTTCTTTTCTTTTTCTCTCTTTAGAAATTGAAACTTCTTTTTTTTCTTCTTTAACTGGTTTTGATTTGGTTGTGGTTCTTCATTTTTGCCCCGTTCTTGTTCTGCTTTTATAAAGACGGAAATGGATAAGGTTTCACCATTTTATTGGATTATTACAATATTACCCTTGTATTATTTAATGATTTCTGTATAGATATTTATATTATATTCCTTTTCAAGTTACGACATTATTACTTTTTTTTTGTCCTCTTTTCATTTCGAGGGAATTTTTGACTACATTTCGACGGAGCTTCTCTGATTATACACCTTAAGTCTTAAGGGTAAGAGGTCGGGTGGATTTGGGAGAGTCCTAGAACCATACACGTAAAACACTAAACCCTACCAAAAAGTACCGGATAGTTTACGCCAAATAGACCCAAGCAAAAACGGACCACGCAGTGTTTAGAGGTCGGTGTGCTGTCCAAATGTCCTACAGATTTGGTCTTTTGGAGCTTCAAGCCAACATTGCAGTTAGCTGTTAGCTGGTTAGATTACTAATACCGGTTAACTTTATCTACGCCATTTGTTACCATAGCCTAGCATTGGCATCGCATCAAACAGGTAAATAGTAGATAGTTTTTGTGTAATTTTCTTAAACCAAATGTACTACGTTTTTATCTGTAAAATATTTGGTGTCGATGAATTTCAAACTTATATCATATGAATGATTTCTAAAAACTTTAATGATGTATTTCAATAACATCGGTTTAAAATATACTGATTAAGTTAGTATACGGTAGCGACTGATAAATTTTTTATTTTTCATTTTTAGTTATTGATTTCGTTTCACCACTCCAAGTCAGTATAGTTGTAACTCACCCGGATCAGTTCAAATCCATGAAAATTAAAATTTGAGCCGTCCAAAGCTCAACCCGAATGTTAATAGAGGACGCAGCCACGTGTATTCTTATGCTAAGCATACAAAAAGAGAAGTATTATTGGCGTACATAGCAACAAAAGTGAGAGAGTCCTAAATACGCTAGCCTCTGATTGGTAGAGAACTGAGCGAGGATAAAATAGTAATAAACACATAAAAACAAACTCTTTTTTCTATTCTGGATTTAACTTTGTCGTGACATGTATTCACCTGGTTCTAGAAATCAGAATGGTGAACAGTGGTCCCTATTTAGGCGATCGAGATGATGCCATCTGTATACATTCATGAATCTCTTACACGTGTTTCATGTATACGGTAGGGAGCATGATCGGCACGTGAAGTAGGGCCTCTCTCGGATCTAGTGAACTGTGAGAAAAACTCTATGGACAGCTGTTATTAATATTAGCCTGCTTCTGTTTCTATCAGATGCGATGCGACAACCAAAATGTTCACAGCCTTCTTTCAAGTCTCATTCATGGAAGAGATTATCAAGTCTTGTTACTCATAATTAAGGATTTTGCTAATTGCTCAATCCTCTAATGACATTGTTAAGTTCTAATTCATAGCACAACCTCACTAAATTGATCTGTGGCTTTTGCAAGTCTAGATTAACTCACATATCCGAACTGAATCTGAATCCGTGGTGCGTTCGTTGCATGGTTTACACGTGTTCTTTCCTCCTTGAATACCGATGTCGTCCCGATCATATGTGTCAGTAAAGTAATTATTACCTTACTTTCCCGTACTATATGCATTTAATGCTGTTACTTTCCCGATCTTACGTGTCAGCCGTGCAGAA